>JAGJRO010000430.1:0-33874 GCA_022832285.1 Lepidurus apus apus | reverse complement strand
TTGGTTAGAAAAAAATAATGCATATCCACATAATGTACTACCCCCCCCCCCCCCGTCGAACCCCCCCCGAACCAAAATCCTGGATACGGCCCTGGTTACAGCTACCGGTTTTGAGGGCTGGTTCCCCGTTGTTGAGAGGGAGAACCCCATCTTGGGGGGGAGGTACCTATCTTGAGTAGTAACTACCAATTTTAGGAGGTCGTTACACCCCGGTTTTAGGGACCCTTTTTAACAGTGTAGGAGAGACAGCAAAGTATCCCTAATATCAGAACAAGAAACCACATGATGATCTAACAATAGTAATTGCTGATGTGTTGAGCCTTGCGCACTTTGAAGGATTGGACTGAAATGTTCAATTTACGTTTTGTTACTAAAATCACCTACTTGTTCCTGATGCGCCTTTTATACAAGGCAGGGGAAATCCATTCATGTTAACGTGTGTTGTGAACGTATAGAATTCCGGGTTCGTGTTGTCTACAGAAGAGCAGAACGAACGTATTCCAAGTTGAAATAGGTGTTAGGCGTTGACAAAGGGAGTCACTATATTAAGATTCAAGTCACGTTTTGCCAAATAGGTCTTAAAATAATATGTTATAAAACTTCACAACAACATATCACCTTAAGGTAATGTCTTCGAATACGTAAATTTAACAAACGTATGCAAAAGTTTTTTGAAAACGTTTTCACATATTGTGTAAAATTATAAATCAGTCTTTGCTCTGGATGTCTCATTTGACGCAGTAATATGGCTACTGACTGATATGGTGGATGCCTCTCAACATTTAAAAAAATAACTAAATGAATAATGTAACGTATGTAGTTCTGAAGGCCTGACTCTCTTTATATCCTTGTTATCTAGGCGAACATTCTAGACCTTTTCTCAGTGGCGCCGTTTCAGATTTCAGTCAGGGGGTGCAAAACCCGCCCTTAATCCATTTTATTATAGAAAAAGCAGTCTAGGAATCATTATAAACATTAAGCTCGCCGAGCCAGGGGGTGCAATTGCACCCCTTGCACCCCCCCAAACGGCGCGCCTGCCTTTTCTGTTGTTTTATACGTGTATCACTTCTAACTGACATGTTGGGGACGTAAAAGAGCAAGGTGTATATAAAGATGGGAAAAACTATGTTGGCAGTCAGTCGGGGGCTTGGGATCGAACAGTATAATACAAGCCTAGAAGCATGCGCGACAATAATTAGTCATTCAAGTTTTGAGTAAATTTTTACAGTCAAGAGCGAAGATTTTCCCAACAGAATGAAGCACGGAAAATGACATCAAGTGCTTCAGGTTGCGAAAGTTTATCGAATATCCTCGATATAAGTTTTGGAACATGTAGATTACCGGAGTTCGCAACTCCGTTGGTAGGTGTACGAGGGTTAAACTTTTTTTTTAACCCAAAAGAAATCTTAGGGTTACATTGTTAAACTTAGAGTAAAAACTGTTAAACCTAGTGTTAAAACCGTAAAACTTAGAGTAAAAACTGTTAAACTTAGTGTTAAAACTGTAAACTTAGGGTAAAAGATAGCCCTGTTACCATACTGTGTAAATCTTTATAGACTTGTTTCCAAATTCACCAACGACATCTAGTGAAGCCTACAGGAACCGAAGTGGCAGCCATTATCGGCCAAAACCATGGCCAAAACCTGAGGAAAAAGCGGCAGTCGACAATGCACCCGTTAGATGGCCCTAGTCTTATTCTCAATGCCAATGCAAACTGCCTTAGCAACTTCGGTTCTTTTGGTAATCTGTGGAAAGAAATTCTGGGCTCTTGGCTAACTTTATCCAACTTTCCCGGCCGGGATTTACATAAAGGAACACAGCAATATGGCATTTGCGACAATTAAAACTACCAGGAAGGAGAAAAACAGTGAAACAATAACAAGCAGCCTTATGGCAAGTGCCAGAGTTTGGACGATAATGGTGGATTCGATCTTAATGAACCTCTCCCCATAGATGGCGCGAATTTGGAAACAAGTCTATACTGTGGTAAATACTTTGGTCATATGAGGTGTCTTCACATGCAGGTAAGTCAAATCAGCTTCGGCCAATTCCAGCGCCACGGAATCCGCCTAAAATTTGGGGCAAAATATAAGTAATGAATTAACCGTACATTTCTTCGAGACAGAATTATACCTGCTCTTGTAAGTAGTCAGCAGCCACGCAGAGGCCTATACACCGCATGCAATATTCAGCCGTAACGAGAACCAATGCGAAGAAAACATAGTCAAAGCTATGAGCGACTACATTTTCCGTGATATAAAAAACAGTAGTGGAAAGCGCAACGAGGATACAGCCCATTACTATCGTGAGGGGCAAATCGATAAACTTCTGCAGCTTGCCAGACATTTTGCAGAGTTCAACATGGCGTTGGTACAGCTTTTCCCACGAAATAATCGAACGTGTTTCCATCACTTCTTTCACCAATGAGAACTGGTAGCCCAGCGTAGTAATAAGCAAAGTGATCATATAGCTTAGGACGGCAGGATAAATGAAAGAGGCTCCCCACAAAGCCCAGATTAGATTGCACGACCATTGCGGCAAATTCAAGATTCTTACACTTGAAAGGCAGCCAAGGTTGTTAAACCCGTTTGCTAATGATTGATAAAACCAGTGTGATTTTCAGTATATATTTTAAGCCATATACACTTACTGTTACGGCAATGAAACTAAAGATAAGTGCCGTAGCAATGCTTAGTATTTTCTGCAGCTTCAAATCGACAGTAATAAGCTGGTTGAGTGCCTGTATTACTGCTCGCAACTCCCCGAGCTTCCATAGCATTACAGCATGGAATACGCTGTTCAAGACAAAGACATTAAAGTGCAGAAAAGCACTGGTAATCTGAGAAGTAGTCGAATCAGCTTTTGCGTTACGAACGTAAATTGAAAGACCGATTAAAAGAATTAGACCCGCTGTTAAATCACACAGTAAAAGTGCTAAAGTAAACAACTTGACTCCTAGACCATATAGTGTGGTTTACTTAACGGTAATCCAATGCCAAAACAAAGGCTAATCCACCAACGCAAAGTACTGAGTAAGTTGAATGCTTTTGGTATTTCAGTTCCAACGCTAGTTTTTACTAGAGAACCCATCTCTTGGTTCTAGATCCTCGTATTAAAAAGCTTTAAAAGTTATTTGCTATAGAATAGTTTTCTTGCCCTTGCCCAAGTGCTCTATTGGAATGTTGCACAAAAACTGCACTGCGAGTGCTGGTAAAAGGAAACGCCTTATAGTGGGTCTATATAATGCTTGATTGAATGGCTTTCTAATTTGCTAAGTGAAATTCAACCAAGAAAATCAATACATAATTACTTGAATTTTAAATAGAGCATTTTGTGTAATTCGCTGCCGCATGTGAGTGAAGTACACACATCGCTCGAGAATGAATTGTATATAGTTCATTAGGCAGATAACTAGAAAGCTCATCAAATGTAATAAGTGAGTGTTTATAAGGTTGCATTTGATTATAGTCGAGTTATTAGTTTACGGACAAAGTTAAGAAAATCTCAAAATTAAGATAGGTGAAGATTCTGACTTTTCTTTAATGTGTGCTGTCCTTTTAGTGCTTCTCTAGTGCTACCCTGGTGCTGCGTTGCCCTGGATGAGCTGCGTTTTATTTGCTATGGTCGCTTCCTACCGCGTCAGTGAGAAACGTCCGCGTCAGGCGCTAAAGTCTTTTTATTTAGGACGAGTGTTAGACGCGTTGCTCGCACGCGTCGTACCAAATAAAACGGTTTGTAGCGTTTGTAACCGTCAGTTTTGTAAACAACCCTATTCTAAACGTAAACGTCTGATGAATAATGGAAATAAAAACATTGCCTTTAGCGATTAACTGCTATCGAAGTATATTGGCATGGTCAGCTTTTTTAATGCAGATCCTTCTGGATATTGATATCAGTGAAAATGTTAGCGGTTACAACTATAAGTGAACATTACAGAAGTGGTTTATAGTCTTGGGACAGGTCCCATAATTTTATTTTAAAAAACCTTCTATATTCTTAAAGAGAGACAGTGAAATCCAGATTAAATTCAGGAGTATAGAGGGACAGGACAGTTGAGACGCCGGACAAACTGTACAAAAATCATAACTAATGAACTACAAATGTTGTGGAACTGCAAAAAATTGGACATTTAGTAAATACGACGAAGTCCACATGGGGAAAGTTTCGTCAAAAACTAATTTAGTGTACATGAGAAATTAAATAAAAACTAAATCTGTGGCATTTTTTGTAAGAAACGGGTCCTGTTAATTTCGTTGTACCGTTCAACATAATCACCTAAAAATTAAGTAAAAATATCTTTGTTGTAGAAGAAAACTCAGAGAAGAACCCCTCCAAAGATTAGCTACTAATTCACTGTACTGATTTTGCACGAGATTTTAGAAGTCTAAAGTTATGATTTAGTACACTTTGGACATAGACATTTTTACCACGAGGAACACGCTGTGGAACACGACTTGGCAACGCTGCGCTCAAAAGCGCTCACAAACTCCCGCGGCTTGAAGTACAGCCACTCCCCTACAACGTTGCCTTCTCATGTTTTCATTAAGCTTTTGGACAAAATCATGCATCTTATTGCACAAATCATAGCTAGAATGTTTCCAGCATCGACAGTGAGTATAATTCTAAGTTTTCATTAAGATATTTTAAGTCCATCGTGTATTTTTTTAAAAGGCAATCTCTCAGTTTCCTTAAATGGCAAAACACACGGATAAATCGTCCTACACCCAAGTCCAAATTGCCTACCCAACATTACGTTTTGTACACTTGGAAGAGCCTCTAGTTTTCGTGGTCGTTTGGTCTTATTGTTCTTCTTGAAGCGTACAATGTATCATTTGATAACCAGGACACTAACACATCTAAGGAGTATAATTTTGGGCTAGAGTTTTTTCTGCACGTGACGTGAAAAATAAAAAGCAGAAAAGTGGCCAAACTGTCCTGTCCCTCCTCTACACCATCAACTTATTTCTAGCAGGATTATATTAATCACAGCCTATAAGATCAACCATGAATAACAAATTACGGACATTAGCACTGAAAACGAACTAGATACTCTGGCACAAACTTTGGCAAATTGAAAAGATTAATTATCATAAAATATCGTCATCACTATTGTGATGACTTTTTCTTTGATATCAGAGTGCTATATTAAATGTAACTTATTGCTCCATTTCCATCAGCAAAATATAAACGACTTCTAGGACTCGCACTACGGACTCGCTGAACGAGGACGTCGGAGCTGCGTTTTATTTGCAATGGTCGCGTCCTACCGCGTCAGTGAAAAACGTCCGCGTCAGGCGCTAAAGTCGTTTTATTTAGGACGAGTGTTGGACGCGTTGCTCGGACGCGTTGCTCGGACGCGTCATATCAAATAAAACGGTTTGTAGCATTCCCAACCGTCAGTTTTGTAAGCAACCCTATTCTAAACGTAAACTCTCATGAATAATTGAAATAAAAAGGTTACATTTAGCGATTAACTGCTATCGAAGTATATTGGCAGGGTCAGCTTTTTTATTCAGATCCTTCTGGAACTTGATGTCAGTGAAGATGTTAGCGGTTACAACTACAGTATAAGTGAGCATAACAGGTCCCATAATTTTATTTTAAAATACCTTGTATATTCTTAAAGAGAGACAGTGCAATACAGAAATCCAGATTAAATTCAGGAGAGTGTACAGCAACTTATTTTTAGCAGGATTATATTCATCACAGCCTATAAGATCAACCACGAATACAAAATTACGGATATTAGCATTGAAAACGAACTAGATACTCCGCCAAGGAAACGCAAACTTTGGCAAATTGAAAAGAATAATTATCATCAGATATCGTCATCACTATTGTGATGACTTTTTCTCCCCTGCTTTTCTTTAATGTCAGAGAGTTTCTATATTAACTGTAACTTGTTGCTCCATGTTCATCAGCAAAACATAAACAACTTCTAGGACTCGCACTACGGACTCGCTGAACGAGGACGTCAGTTCTCGTCTGACGCGTCCGGCAAGACGCGACGCGTCTGCTTCTCTCACAAATAAAACGCACAACAGATGACGCGTCAGACAAATAAAACGGCTTCAAGCCAGCGAGTCGTGATTTAGGACGGGTTGGCTTTTGGCTATATGTGCCCTGGTACTGCCCTGGTGCGCACCAAGTGCACTCTCAATCTAATACCGAAGTACTGCACTTGTCAATTTACTGTAGTATATTGGGTGCTCATTACACAAAACAAACTTAGTAGTTTCTCACAAATTAGCGATTTGGCCCAAGTTTATGACGTCGTTACAGCACATAATCCCACACAAAGAAGAGGAAAATGGCGGGAAAACCGCATGGGTTTCGCGAACCGTGCTAATAAGCCTTTGAGTCATGCGGTAAACCCCCCTTTTTACGATGTATAAGCAGCTTCCTGTTTGCCATTAAGCCAAAACCCGCCACCGACGGCACTACGTTACATCTGCGGGTTTTGCGGGTATTCCTTAGCGACCTTGAAGTGTGTATGTATTTGTAAGCTTTGCAACGTGAGTAGTTTACAAGCGTTACTTTTTGCACTGTAAATCTCTCCCAAAAACTGCCTTCAACTGCTTTCTGGTAAGCTTATTCTCTTTTTCGTTTTCATTGTTAGGTTTTCTTTTGTCAGATTAAATTTTTCATGGCTGCAATATGTTAGATGACTGCGAACAACGCACATAATTGGCAATGGCAAAAGTGTTTTGCTCAAACCTTCCGGGAGCTTTTGCCAGATCAGTGGCGTCTATTTCCTGCCTCTGACGCATTCCTCGACAGGAACGAAAGTCAATTTGTCAAATACAACTTCAAGTTACGGATGAACTGCAAGGTCAGTTTTCGGTTTCCCCTTATCGAATTTTATCATCGGAAAAAACCTTCTTCAGATTAAAACTTTTCCTTTGTATGTCATTATGTAACCTTAGGATTGCCACAATATCTGGAACTCGGAAACTTGCACCGTCTGGTTCTCCATGCCGTATTATCTGAAAAAGAGGATCCGAGTTCGAGTTCCCTTAAACGCTAATCCAGGTATATTATCTAAAAAATGTTCTCTCCGCTGTCCCAAAAGACACTTTCACGGTCGTTTTGATTACATTGCAGAAAAGGAAACTCAAATGTCACATGAGAAGGAGAACGAAACGAAGAAAAAGAGGAAGAGAAGCAGGAAGAAGAAAGCTGCAGCAGTTCCTGATTCCCTCATTGCAGCTGTCGATGACCTTACTAAAGCTTTAAGTGACGTCAAAATCAATCCGGGAGTAAAATTTATTAATTATTTTACGAACTTGAAAATAACTATTTGGGTCTTGTTTAGATGGTGTCAGTTGGTAAGCCTTCGAAAGTAGAAGGTCCATCGGTAAAAGGTTCCATTTACTATCGCGTTTGGGGCCAACAATGCGAGAAATGCGACAGCGAGTACTATTACGACCCTTTCTGGCCTAAGGAGACCATATTCCTAGTAATTTTAAATCCTATTGGCGTTGCGAGGCTAAGGTGAAAGCTTGCTAGGTAATGGAATCGCTGCTAAAGACCATTTTAAACCGAATCTATGGCGTTGACAATGCTCCTGCACATCCTGCTGGTCCTCGTTCTAAACGCAGGCAGGGGCATAAAGCAGATTTGTGCGAGTTGTGCAGCTATGGATATCGCCATGACTAAAGGAAAACGATCCAGTATCATATGCCTATGCAGCTTTTCGCTTGGACCTATTATATAACCGGGAACAGTTGCCTTTTGCATACAACCTTTTAAATTTTTTCCGTAACCCAGTCAATACACTTATTCTTCATAAGATGGCTCTTAACGTGCTTTTCATTGTTTGTATAAGAGATTAGTACAGCAAATTCGCGTACAGCGAAGGTTTCAAAACACGTCCAAGTCAACATCAGTCATTGAAACATTCCCCCACTCCTTTCTCGTTATAAGCAGGTTGTAAGTATTGTATGTACTGTAACTAAAACCAGTTTATATGTACTATACCTTGCTGAAGCATGCGCTGGAGCAGGAATTCGCTAAAATTGATGTTTGGTCGTGGAATAAGCGCCAAAAATATGCAAATCGGTTTAAGCTCCACCCCTTTCCGCCAAATTTAAAATTTTCCTATGCTTATAACATTGGGGGACAGTTGGCCGGAGGTCTAGCGCCTTTACCTACGCGCGCATTCAAAATCGATCCCGGTTCTCACACGGACGGCATGAGCATCTTTCTTTTGAATGCTTAAACAAGTCTGTATGTGCTTTGGTTAATTGACAAGCTCAATCACAAAAAACGACGTTTTCTTCGCGCCATCGCGGGATCGCCGTCCTGCCGGGCCGAGACCCGCGCATGAGAGTCTTTGGGCAAGTTTCGGGTCGGCTTCGAAGTCGAGAGCCCATCCCCTGGCAATGGGACCGAACGCAGCGGTTCCGACTAAGCGGGTAACGCTTCCTACATGGCATTCAGCGGAGCCCGCACGTCGCGGCGCGAAGAAAAAGTCAGTTTTTTGTGATCGAGCTTGTAAATTATCCAAAGCACCTACAGACTAGCTTCAGCATTCAAAAGAAAGATAATGGTGTCGTCCGTATAAATCGAAGGTCCGATTTTGAATGCGCTAATAGGCAAAGGCGCTAGCTCTCCGGCCAACTGTCCTCCCATGTTATAAGGATAGGATAATTTGAATTTTGGAGGAAAGGGGCGGAGCTTAAACCGCTAAATAATTAATTATTCGGTTAATACGCATAATTGACATAGGGGTTCTTCAGCCAGAACACTTCGTTTGGTCTCCTCTATAACAATTTTTTTTTCGTACCTTACTCCCCCTTTAAAGGGAAATTTCGTGGAAAACACGGAATGCAAAGGCGATAATGGTAAAGCCGGATCCATACAGTCTACAAGGCTTACTGTGACCGGGTATAATTTCAGTTAAGATTTTTTTTTTAAACGAGAATGTTAGGAATCGTTCTACGACAACGAGAACTTGTAGTGTTTTTCCGGGTTCCAGCATATTTTACTGGAGGAATTCCAAGAAAAACTTGGAATTTAAGGGCAATAAAGGCACGTGCCAGACGTGCAAACTACACGGTGTCTTCCTTCGGACGGGGGCCTATACTCCTGTTCTTGGAATGGGGGTCTACATACTCCTGGAAGTGAGACTTGCAATTATTGTATTAACCGCTGTTAATCCAAATGAATAACAATTCTTCTTAACACTGAAATACAAGCTCTGAATCATATTCTCAGAAATAGCATAACATCTTATAGTTTCAGTGAACCTTCAAATAAACACTTTATGGCATGTAAAAATCATTGTTACAATCATAGGAAAATACGCTATTTAAACACAAAAGAATCTTCAAGTTTATAAGAAATTATTGTTGCAATCATAACAAACGAACGAATATTACATAACGTGGAAGCTTAGATACGAGTCTAGTCAGATTACGGAGTGAAGTAGATACGTCAGGTAAATTACGAAAGAATAAAAGTAAACCGTAAATTGTAAATCCTATCTTGAGTTTTGTTGGCCGATTTCCAGGCTAAAACATTCGTCTAATTTTGAATCATGTATAACCATATTTACGTTATATAATGTCCAACGAATTAATCACAGCAGATGAAAACACAAAAGAGACATTGTATGGCAAATGGATACGCACAAGGGATCTATTTCGACAGACAACACGTCCACCTTACTATGGGTGTGTTAGACAAAGTATAGTCGATGCAAATAGTGCGTAATCTGATTACTAAGTCGAGAATCCACAGAAATGCATGGTGTTATGTCGGTCTTCATGTTGGGACCCTTGTTTGCAGACTTTATGTTCTCATATGTCTAGCGAGTATTTTGACGAACAGATTCTTGGCAAGTTCATTCTTGGCTAAGTTTGTAACGAAATTTGTGATTTTTCACATAAAAATCTTGTCATTTCCCTTGAGTGTCATAATGACGCGGTGCCAAGAAAAATTGTCGTTGCTTTCCCTGAGCAATGGCTTTTCCAACGGGAAGCGGAAAGTGTATACTAGTTTCAATATGGTGAGTGTAGTACAAGTTGAAGTTTCCTATAAAATTAGTTTTAATTAAGTTTTGTAGTTAGTTCCGGTTAGCATTCTAGTATACTTGAACTCAATGGTTACGTGACCAATTGATCTTAATTGATTCGTTAGGCTCCTTTAGATAACTATCAAACCAATCCTTATTTAATGGATTCGGGGAGAAAGTTATATAAAGTTATGTAACTGAAAGGCAAGGGGAATACTTGGTCTTTAATTAGTGAATTATCGTGACTTAGTGAATTAAGTGTGCCATGTTATAATTCGGGGATTACAGATAAGAATGGGTCGCAATACGCCAAAGTGTTAAGAAGTGTCAAAGCTTTCTTAGTCTTAATTTTCATAGCATTCTCCAGGGTGTGCTATATACCAACGTTTTTTGATTCCCTCATTGTATATTATCTGCATTCTATTCGACGAATTTATTTCCAAAGATAAGAACCAGGCTGATATCTATACGCTATAAAACCTTCAACTCTGCGCTGCGTCCTAACCATTTCGGGATTGAATTTGCTCTCGTTTGTGTTCAATAGTGTAGAACAAGCTTCAATATTGTAAATTAAAGTTAAAATTGGTAAGAAGAACGCGTAGAACATGGGGAAAAATTCCTACGCTCTGGACGTAACCAACAACGCTTACCAACCAGATCCTGTTGGCGAGGTAAACAGTGCTAAAATTCGTAGATTTTAAGTTGTAAATTGGGCGGAAAATAAGTTTCAGGCTTACGTAACAGCTATTTAAGCAAGTTATGCTCAATTAGCTGTACTGTCTTCGTTAAACCCTAGCATGACACGACAAGATATGGATAGTGTGCTATCAAGGTGATAAGATTACGGTAAAGCCTAATACTAAAACCTTCGATTCTCTTTTATTTTGGGTCTAGGATGCGGTTTCGGTTCCGATTTCACGACTAGAAGTTGCTGGGTTACACAAAGTTACTTATGCTTGGGAAAATATTAACGTTTACGCGCCACCGGAAGCTGGTGGTGGTCTTATCAAGTGTCAAAAGCCGCAGGGGGCAACATCTAAACAAATCCTAAAGAATGGTAAACTATACTATGTAGCATTTACGAGTTATTGTTGTGCATACCGTAATGTACAACAAGGAGTATAAGTATTTTTTTTTTTACGAAAGAAGGGACTTAGGATTAGTAAACAGAACTTGGCACGCCTTGGCATTAGATTTTCAAACTAGCTGATACTTTGTGTAAATAACGAGTAGGGGATTATTTTGCTACGTACAGCACCAACAATGAAGTTTACATCAGGATTTTCGACAGTTGCCGCTAGAGAGATTTAAGCAAGTAGTGGAACAAATATTGATATTCTAGGCATTTTTTTAATCATTTTATTATTTGATATTTATTTATGGTGTATTCTAAATTTAGGACACAATTTTAGAATAAATAAATTTAAAAAAAATTAGGTACACATATGAATAGTAAGATTCATTCGAGGTTCACTGAAATTTATGAGATATGAAAATGTCGGAAAGGATCAACCGTGAATTCTTGGGATAATAATGCTGAATCCAGACATTGTTTCCGATCTTATCTGTTCCTTTGATGCCAGATTACGGAGAAAGTACTTATATTCCTTTGACCTTACCCAACCATGACCTTCAGACATGAAGAAAACCCTAAGTACTAAAAAATGTAACCCATGATTATAGTGAGCGGAATTGTACGCCCGGGGGAATTTCTGGCTATTATGGGAGCTAGTGGCGCCGGTAAAACTACATTGCTGAACGCCCTAACTTTCAGAAATATTGCAACTTTAAAGGTAACTTTAATTAACCCTAAAAAATAGTAATATTTATTTTTGAAAAATTTAGATTTCTGGTCAAAGGATTCTTAACGGAGCAGTTGTCAAGCCAGATACGTTAACCCGTATTTCTGCCTATGTCCAACAGCAAGATTTGTTTATTGGAACGCTTACCGTGCGTGAACATCTCCGATTCCAAGTACCTACATCTCTCTTCTAGTTACATTCTTAAACATCAAAATACAGAAACATTTTTATAATTCCTGCAAATTGTCTAGGCTTTACTGAGAATGGACAAGGAAGTAACGTACAAGCAACGCATGGCTCGCGTGGATGAAGTATTGGCGGAAGTAATTATAACAGTTTGGTATTTACTTCAAACTTTACATTTTCCGTTGTGATAGTTAGGGTTGACAAAGTGCCAAAATACTGTTATTGGAACGCCCGGGAGGGTGAAAGGCATTTCGGGCGGTGAAATGAAGCGACTGGCCTTCGCTTCCGAAGTATTGACTAACCCTCCGCTCATGTTTTGCGACGAACCCACGTCCGGCTTGGATTCTTACATGGCCCAAAACGTGGTCTATGTGCTCAAAGCGATGGCACAGAAAGGAAAGACGGTCGTTTGTACCATCCATCAACCGTCTTCCGAAGTATTCGCCTTGTTTGACCGCGTATTGCTTATGGCAGAAGGCCGAGTAGCGTTCTTGGGACCCGTGGGGGATGCCATGAAGTTCTTTGAGAGGTAAAATCCACCCCCCAAAGTGGAATCTGTCTGAAAAGAAATTATAGGATTTTAAATAAGTTTTGTTTCTGCAGAGAGGGAATGCCTTGTCCTAGGAACTACAATCCAGCAGATTTCTACGTTCATTCATTGGCAGTGGAACCAGGTGCGGAAGCGGAATCACGAGCCAAGATTAAGGCAATTTGCGACAACTTTAGCACTTCCCCAGAAAGCGCTGAAGTGGTTGAGGCCATTGAAGCGAGTACCCAGCACACTAACGGATTTATCAACGAACTTACTAACGATTCTAAGCCCAAACGCTCTCCGTACAAAGCCAATTGGTTCGCTCAATTCCGCGCCGTCTTTTGGCGATCCTTCTTGAGTGTTTTGCGCGAACCAAGAATCCTGGTCGTCAAAGTCTTTCAAACTGTGGTATGTGTTAAGCGAGTTAAGTTTTAAGAGAAGGAAATCTATGTATTGGTTTCGAATTCTAGGTTATTGCTGGCTTGATAGCGTTAATCTATCAAGGGCAAGATATCACGACCAAAGCTGGAGTTATGAACGTAACTGGCGTACTTTTTGTCCTACTGACCAACATGACCTTCCAAAATGTCTTCGGTGTCGTCAACGTAAGTTTTAATCAGCTTTTTGTGATCGTTATGTAATGACTAGCTTTGTTATAACTACTACTGTTATCTTTTTATCTTCCGTACATTAATCCTGTAAATACGCTGAAGTTCTGACATTTCTTTGTTTACATTTTGAATATTTCATTGTTGACAATTTGAGAATTTCTTCTTTACAAATTCGACTGAAGTTCGGACATTTCTTTGTTTGCATTTTGGATATTTAATTGTTGGCAATTTGAACATTTCTTGTTTACAAATTCGATTTTTTTTCTTAGAAATCTTACTCTCTTTCCATTTTTTTAATCCAATGATTCTGTTTACTGCTAGTAATGGAATTGTTTTAAAATAGGTATTTTGCGAAGAATTGCCTATATTTTTCCGGGAACATTTCAGCGGAATGTATCGAACGGACGTCTACTTCTTGTGCAAAACCATGGCAGAATTACCAGTCTACATATTCTTCCCGTTCTTCTTCATCTCCATTTGTTACTACGTCATCGGTTTACGTGAAGACGCGGCCTCTTTCTTCACTGCTTGTGCAGTCCTCGTCATCGTCGCCAACACCGCCACTTCTTACGGTATAACTCCATGCTTCCTAAATTAAACCTTAAATTTAACGTTCTAATTTTACACTTTCATGAATTTTTCAATAGGTTACTTTATGTCTTGTGTGAGTCCATCGACAGCATTCGCTCTAGCCATTTCTCCAGCCTTTGTGATCCCGCTTTTAATTTTCGGCGGTTTCTTCCTCAATAGCTCGTAAGATTCATACTATAACCATTAAACAAGTTTTGATCGTGTTTTCTTGTTAAATATCTGTTTAGATCCGTGCCTGCATATTTCGTTTGGCTGAAGTACGTGTCATGGTTCTATTACGGTAATGAAGCTCTTTCCATTAACCAATGGAGTGGTCAGGAAAACATTGCTTGCGTTCCAGTCAACGGCACGATCATTAACGGGGAACTTGTTACGGAAATTTGCAGTTCTGGAGAACAAATCCTCGCCTCGCTTGGATTTGACCCCGTAAGTCTCACTCTGACTTAATTACAACTAGAAATTATAACTATAAACACATTTTTATTAGAACGCCTTCTGGAAGGATATTGGATGTCTGTTTGCCTTAATAGTTGGATTCCGTACCCTAGCATTTGTCAGCTTGTTGTCCAAAACTTATACTAAGAAGTGAAAACTGTTCCCACTAAGACCAGCGAAAATAAAAGAAAAAATTTTTATATTGAGTTTATTAGAATACACGCGACTTCTAAACATGAGCGCGTTCTTGTATTTGAGTATGTTTAGCCGGTTTGGAGACAACGGATACCATATTAATGTCGTATAATCCTTACGAGAAGCTTTATACGTGATGTAATAGGGCTTCTTTGTCAATCTTAACTCGTTACAGCTGTTTTGGTACGACTGGAGCAAATACTTTTTCAACTGCACGTTCATTCGAAAACCAGTGAAAGAAGAGTATGGAGATCCATAAAGACAGTGTGTGTCCTTTAATTCAAATGGAAGAGGTAATTACATATTTTTGAAGCTTGATTTTATATGGTTTGTCTAGCTCGAGTTCTTGACTATAAGTAAGAAGAAGGGCAAAAATGACAGTTGGAGTCCATTGGATGATGGATTAACGTTGACATGGAAAGATCTTAGCGTTTATACCCCTTCCAAAAATGTGACAGGAAAAGGACCTTCGCCTCCGTTTAAACGCGTTCTCAATTCTGGTAAAACCTCAACAATGAAATTTCCTTCCATTTCGATAATTCACATTTCATTTCGTAGTGAGTGGAGCAATGCAACCTGGGACTTTGGTAGCCTTAATGGGAGCCAGGTAAAACATTTAGATTTAATTAATTCATTAATGGGATCTTATATTAAAGTTTCACTTTAAAATAATTTTCAAAATGTTTCATTGTTTACGTTTCAAGTGGCGCTGGAAAATCGACTTTAATGAACGCATTAGCTTCTCGTAATTGCCGTAAGTTTTTATTGTTTATATTCTCAGAAGATGAGTGAATATGAATGAGTAGCTTATTTTACTTTCATTTTTATGTTCTCGAATAGCTGACGTGGTTGTTGACGGCGATATTCGGATCAATGGTCGTCCTATTGGGCAATTCATGTGTGACATAAGTGGATACGTTTACCAAGACGATTTATTTATCGGATCACTTACAGCCAAAGAGCATTTGTTTTTCATGGTAATTTTACTCTTGATGATAACAGCATTAAGTTCTAATATTTTTCTTTCTTTAGGCTCAGTTGAAGCTGAGTCATTGTACTGCCGAACAAAGAGCCAAACGCGTTTATAGTTTGCTACGCGAATTGGGATTGACCAAGTGCCATAATGGGAAGATTGGAAGTTCAGGCGAAAAAGGATTATCTGGAGGAGAACTCAAAAGGCTAACGTTTGCTACTGAAGTATCTTACGAAAATTAAAATATCGAAGGAATGAAAAGGATTTTATTTCTGTGCAGATTCTTACAGACCCGCCACTGTTGTTTTGCGATGAGCCAACGACAGGCCTGGACTCGTTTTCGGCTCGTAAACTTGTCTACATGATGAAAACCATGGCCTTGAAAGGGAAAACGATTCTTTGTACTATTCACCAGCCTTCTTCTGAAGTATTTGCCATGTTTGACAATCTAATATTGCTGGCGGAGGGCAGATTGGCGTATATGGGTCGAAGCCAAGACGCCCTTCAGTACTTTCAAAGGTTTTATTTTTAAATAAAAATCATTGAGTTAAGTCATCGAGAACCTTCCTAATTTTTTACAGTTTTGGTTACGAGTGCCCAAAGACATTTAATCCCGCGGATTTCTACATCAGCACCTTGGCAGTAATGCCGGGCCACGAGTTGCAATCCAAACGAGCAATTCAACGTTTAGCAGATAATTTCGCAGTTTCCCAAGCTGCCCAGCAAATAGACATGCTAATTCAGTACGAAATGAATCTCGCCGTCAGTCAAATGGATTACGGGGTAACTTCGTTTTTCTCACGTTGTCCCGCACCAGTGCAATTAATGCTCAGTGTGCACCAGTGCTGCAACAGACCACACCGGTGCGCACTGGAGGAGTGCATCCTTCCAAAAAATTCGAAAAGCTAACATTTCCGTTATTATCGTTCTAGCTGCAAGACGCATTGCTTGTTGATGCATATCGCCATAAAGCGAATTGGTTTTGCCAAGTATGGTGGCTAACATGGCGATCGTTTGTCAATTCCTACCGGAATCCGGCAGTTCACATTATCCGCATTATCCAGAAAATGACCCTGGCTCTGACGATTGGTCTCTGTTATTACGGCAGCCTGGAATTTACCCAAGCTGGCATCCAAAATATCCAGGGCGCAATTTTCATACTCATTTTGGAAAGTACCTTTCCTCCCTTGTACGGAGTATTGGATACTTTTCCTGTCGAGTTTCCCGTATTCTCTCGTGAACACCGAAACGGAATGTATACTACATCAGCCTACTATTTGGCCAAAGTTTTATCTATGGTACTCAATCTATTTAATAATAATAATAATAAAATTAGGTTGCAAATACTAAACCTTCACGTAAAACTTGTATTATTTTTTATTTTTAGGTTCCGGGATTTCTTTTGGAGCCATTTTTATTCGCCACAATAGCCTATTGGCTAGTCGGCTTGCGGGCAAATTTCGAATCCTACGCCTATTCCGTGTTTATTTTAACTTTGACTACAAACACTGCCAGTGCTTGTGGTAAAATTAATTAATCTCCTTCAATTTAATTAATCTAATTACAATGGTTTTGTATTTCTAGGGATGTGTTTCTCTGCCATGTGTGAAACAATGCCAATGGCCTTGATTTTCCTGATTCCTTTCGATTACATCCTGATGATTACAGGAGGCTTCTTAATCAACCTCCAGTAATTTTTTTTTATTTATTTATTTTCTCGTTTAATTTTTAATTAAGCCTTTACTGACTTTTCTTTAAAGGTCATTACCGTCATTCACCACGTGGACCAAGTACATTTCCTGGTTCTTGTACAGCAACGAAGCCCTTTCCATAGTCCAATGGAAGGATGTGATAAACATAAGTATTTACTTCCAAAAAAATTAAATTCAATCAAAAATTCTCTTCTCTTTCTAACTTTTTTTCTGTTTAGCGTGTACTACGCAAGACGAGGTTGGGTGTCTCAAGACAGGGAACGAAGTCCTCGAGACGTTTTCGCTAAATCCCTCAAGATTCGACATGGATATCGCTGGGATGTTAATCTTGTACACGACGTTCCATGTCTTGGGTTATCTCGCATTGCATCGACGCATCAAACGTCGCAAATCCTAAAAAGGATCAACAAAACTAACAAAAAAACGCTTGGCGTGTTTTTTTATAGAAATTTTTTTACTAATCGCACCCCAACATACAAGTCAATATGTCTCCATGATGCTAAACTGACTATACTTCCATAGGCTGCCCATACATCAAAGATAAAAAGAGATGGGAGGATGATGAAGGCATCAAAAACAATTATAATGACGAAAACATCATAGAAATGGAATACAGTGCGTTTTAAATCATTCTACTTTGGCCAATAAATCTGTTTCCCTATAAATGTGGTATTCCTTGCTCTCAATCTCCACTTTCATGCCTCCATATTCGGGAAGCAGTACTTTGTCGCCTACTTTAACTGCAGGGGTAATGAAACTTCCCGTCTGAAGCCAAACAAAAACACGAAAACTTATTAACATCCAATTTATTTTTTCTTATTTTTATAACATGATATCAAGATGAAAAGTACCTCGGTTCTGGCACCTTGACCTACTGCCATAACAGTTCCTTCCAGAATCCTTCCTTGAGCTTTTTCGGGAATGACAATTCCACCTTTACTGCGAGTAATAGCTTCGGCTTTTTGGATCAAAACTCGGTCAAACAAGGGAACAAATCGTTTTAACGCACTGGCCTAGTTAATAAAATTCTTTTAAAATTGTTTCTAATTACGAAGTTAACGTTTCTAACCATTTTAATGTTAATTGTTATTTCGGCGAAGGCAACGTGATCACTTGTCCACGCTTTTACTGTCTATAACGGAATGCCAGCTTGAGGGGGCGGGGCAGCCAAGCCTATTGCAGATTCTGTGCACGTGTTTCCGCCCGAATGTTCGAGAAAGTCTCAAAATGCAAATTTTAGTTTGCGAAACTTTCTAAAAAAAATTCCCGAATACATATTGATCATTACGATGTGATTAAATGTTTTTCAAATACATGTTTGCCTTCTTGGAAATTTATTAAGGTTATTTAACGATCCGAATGTTCTAGAACAAATCTTTTGTGAACGCCTCCCAAGGCCCGAACGCCCTCCTCCGGCCTTTCTTGTTTCTTCTCCACTCTGCTTTCAGGCACGTGTCTGGAAAGAATATCTCGCCGGCTTTGTCAGCGAATAAAAAGTTTATATTTGTTCTCTTCCCATTAAATCAAGTAAGTAAAGCCTTCTTTAACCTACCCATCAATTATCGCCAAAGTTACCATGAGTTTCCTACGATTCACTGTTGTGTAGAAGTTTCTTTAACTTATGGTATGTGTGTAGGGCTTGGTTATAGTTTTGGTTCTTATTCTTGATTGCATAACTAATTGTTCTTTTGATTGTAGGCACAATGTATCGTCTCCCAACAATAATCCGCTCTGCAGCATCTCGTCGTATGGTTATCTCCGCCAGATCGTACGCTAAAGATGTCAGGTTTGGTGCAGATGTTAGGGCTTTGATGTTACAAGGTGTAGATACGCTTGCTGACGCTGTAGCAGTCACCATGGGCCCCAAAGTGAGTCAAACTTTGTCTAGTTAGTTTCCAAATAAATATAATAAAGCGTCGGTTTGTTTTAGGGCCGCAACGTTATCATTGAACAATCTTGGGGCAGTCCTAAGATCACCAAAGACGGGGTAACTGTCGCCAAGGCTATTGAGCTCAAAGACAAGTTCCAGAACATTGGAGCTAAACTCGTCCAAGACGTTGCCAACAACACAAACGAGGAAGCTGGAGATGGAACCACAGCAGCTACCGTATTAGCCCGAGCTATTGCCAAGGAAGGTTTCGAGAAGATCAGCAAAGGAGCCAACCCCATCGAAATTAGACGAGGAGTCATGCTGGCAGTCGATGCTGTCATCGATAATTTGAAGAAAATGTCCAAGCCAGTAACTACACCAGAAGAAATCGCCCAAGTGGCCACGATTTCTGCCAATGGTGACGCCTCTGTTGGTAAATTGATCTCTGACGCCATGAAAAAGGTAAACACACTTTAAATTCGCGATTTTAAGCACATATTTGTTCATGTTTGGAAGTTTATTGAGTGTTTTCTTGATTTTTTTTATTGTTTTTCACTATTGATGTTGCTTATTTACTGATTTGTTGACACATTGCTAGGTGGGTCGTGATGGGGTCATCACAGTCAAGGACGGCAAGACCTTAAACGACGAGCTGGAAGTCATTGAAGGCATGAAATTCGACCGAGGATACATTTCCCCTTATTTTATCAACACCGCCAAGGGCGCCAAAGTCGAGTTCCAAGACTGTTTGGTTCTCTTCAGCGAGAAGAAAATCTCGACCATCCAGTCCATCATTCCTGCGTTGGAACTCGCCAACCAGCAGCGCAAACCTTTGCTCATCGTCGCAGAAGACGTGGACGGCGAAGCTTTGAGCACGTTGGTAGTTAACCGCCTGAAGATCGGCCTCCAAATAGCTGCAGTCAAAGCGCCTGGATTTGGCGATAACCGCAAGAATACCATCCACGACATGGCTGTTTCCACTGGTGGACTCGTCTTTGGCGACGAGGCCAATTTGGTAAAGATAGAAGATGTCCAAATCCACGATTTGGGTCAAGTTGGCGAAGCTGTTGTCACCAAAGACGACACTTTACTCTTGCGAGTAAGTTACTTCATTACTTGCTTCCGAGTTTGAGTTCTAGCGAATTCTGGTTTAATGTCTAACGAATTATTCTTGTAGGGCAAGGGAAACAAGACCGATATTGAGCAGCGAGTTGAGCAAATCAAGGACCAGATCGCCCTGACTACTTCTGAATACGAAAAGGAGAAGCTTCAAGAACGTTTGGCTCGTTTGGCTTCCGGAGTTGCTGTTTTGAAGGTCGGAGGATCCTCGGAAGTCGAAGTTAACGAGAAGAAAGATCGAGTTAATGACGCGTTGTGCGCAACCCGCGCCGCAGTTGAAGAAGGAATCGTTCCCGGCGGTGGCATCGCTCTTATCCGGTGCTTGCCCGTCTTGGACACCCTTGACATCAAAAACGAAGACCAGAAAATGGGTAAATTTATTTTTCTAGAATTTTAATAGAATTTATTTGGAAATTTCAGAAGTTTTTTTTTACTAACTTGTTTTTTTTCTAGGTATCGATATCGTACGCCGTGCGTTGAAGATGCCTTGCATGACGATTGCCAAGAATGCTGGAGTAGATGCATCGGTGGTGGTCTCTAAAGTGATGGAATCTGCGTCAGAGTTCGGCTATGATGCTTTGAATAACGAATATGTTAACATGATCGAGCGAGGCATTATTGATCCCACCAAAGTCGTCCGTACCTCATTGATGGACGCAGCAGGCGTGGCTTCGTTGTTGACCACCGCTGAAGTAGTTATTACAGAATTACCCAAAGACGACAAAGAACCCATGGGAGGAATGGGGGGGATGGGCGGCATGGGGGGGATGGGCGGTATGGGAGGGATGATGTAAAGTTAGTGAGGATTTGAATCAGTGTGAATGGATCACAGTCATAAATTGCGTCATGTCATTTTTCATTATCTGCCATGGGAGGAGGAGAACGAGGGAGAGAAAGAAAGAGAGAAGAAAAAAGTTAATTCAGAAAAGCACTAGTGGTTTTTTCTTAGTTTCAAGCTAGATGTATATGAGTCTTTTGTAGCCCGGTCTGGTTCTTGGCCCTTGCCTTGTCGCCAATTCCGTTTTTTGCGAAGGGACCAAGGGCGGGAACGGCAGGCTCGTTTCCATATAATAAATTTTTATAAAAATGTGTATTGCCTTTTTATTATTCTGTAATTAACTTGAATGTGCCTGCATTCCTTGACAAAAAAGTTTTGTGTCGTAGCGACGTTTCCAATCAATTCAAGCGCAAAAAATCCTTTGATGTAATTAAACTACCGTAACGAAAGGATTTGAGATTCGCCTACTTCAAGACCCATTTTGGCATGCGTTTGGCAAAAGAAAGCTTCCTTTTTAGAAAAAATACAATTTAAGTACCGGTAAATGGATTATTGAGTGTCTGTATCGCATTACTTAATTGCAAGCATTATACCCAAAAATAGCGAGTTAGCGTTTTGATTCAAAAATTCTGTTGGTTCTTGGTGGAAACAAAATGAAACCATCAGGAAAAGTTACTTGAAAGCTTCAGGAGTCTCCTGAGAACCTGCAAGATAAACAATAACTCCAGTAGCCAGTCAAAATTTCTGGTAAGATTTTCCAGTGTACCCGTAGAAATTGGCAACGGTAATAGAATCATGTAGAATATCTGTACAATTCTTCTGAAAAAGCTGAGTGTGTGAAACCGACAGATGGCGTTTGGAGACGGTTTTTCGTTGCAATTCACGAATATTTATTCCCTTGTTTATCTCCTGACACTTGGCACGTGCTTTTCTTCCGACGGAAGTTCCGTTGCTTATTGTGATTACATTTGCTTATCGTTTAAAACGTGCTATTAAATCAATGTCTGAAAATTATGTAAGACATAACTGAAATTTTCAAACTGTGAAGAACATCCTTTTTCTTCATTTTAAGTCTAAATTCGTTTCCGTCAATTAAACTAAAGTTTTCTTAACATTTTAAGGACAATCAGTTAAGTAAGTTTTATTCTTATTTTCTTGGTTTGTATTTATATGATGATATGATTTTCTTTTATGTAGGTTAAGAATGCTGTCTAGGAAATTGATTCACAATTTGAGTGCAAGATTCCTACATTCTACTGCTTCAATAAACGCTAAAGGCGAGTTAACATCAGTCCGATATCCTCATATCAAACGAGGAAATTATGCTGTTCTACAAGACCAAGATGTTCAATTTTTCGAGCGTATCTTAGACAAACACCGCGTAATTAGCGATCCGTCAGAGCTCGAAGGAGTTAACAGCGATTGGCTGGGCATGGTCAAAGGTAGAATCGTCTAAATTGAACCATCAAATCCTTATAAAGTTCTTTCAAACTCTCCCTAACAGGTGTTAGCAAGCTTCTTCTCAAACCCAAGACTACAGAAGAAGTGTCTGCCATCTTAAAACACTGTAATGCAAGAAAATTAGCCGTCTGTCCCCAAGGAGGCAATACAGGCTTAGTCGGTGGCAGCGTACCAGTATTTGACGAGATTATCCTTTCTACCTCGCTCTTAAACAGTGTTATATCCTTCCAAGAAACGATGGGTAATATAAACGTACTTGATATAGTTAGTAAAGAAAAATAGTGTTTTTATGATAGGGATTATGGTCTGCCAAGCTGGGTGCATTTTGGAAACATTAGACCATTACGCAGGCCAATTTAACTACATGATGCCTCTTGACTTAGGAGCTAAAGGTAGTTGTCAAATTGGCGGCAATGTAGCTACAAATGCGGGTGGAATTCGCTTGTTGCGTTATGGAAATTTACATGGAAGCATTTTAGGACTTGAAGCCGTATTATCACGATTTACCTAAGCTATTTATCATTATTTCAAGGGATGTTATGTTAGGTTTTAGCTAATGGAGAGGTTATAGACAGTTTATCCTGCATGAAAAAGGACAACACTGGTTTCGACGTCAAACAGCTCTTTATTGGCTCAGAAGGAGCACTGGGAATAGTTACGCAGGTCGCTGTCCAATGCGTTCCTCGACCGGTGTCACAACACGTGGCTTTTCTGGGTAATTTTTTTTTTTTAGTGATATCTTCGACTCTATTCGACCTTCGTAACGTATTTTTTGTTAATCCAAAGGTCTGCGAGATTTCCCGTCATGTTTAGAGACGTTCAAAGCAGCGAAATCCATGCTGGGTGAGGTTTTGTCTTCCTGTGAATTAATTGACGAATCCGCCATGGACTCGATTACAAACAACTTAAAATTACGGTCTCCCATAGCTCAGTTTCCTTTCTACGTCCTTTTGGAGACATCTGGCAGCAATAGTAAGCATGACGAGGAGAAAATGTCGGATTTGTTAGAGAAACTTATGAGCGAAGGCACAGTGGAAGATGGAACTTTAGCATCTGAACCTAGTCATATTCAGGTATTTTTAAATTAATTTCTGAAATTCAATTGTATTTTTTATTAATTTATTGTATTTTATTTATTTATTTTAATTTCGTATTCATGCTAGGCTATATGGGGACTAAGAGAAAGGATAGCAGAGGCTTTATTGCACGATGGGTATGTTTATAAGTACGATTTATCCGTCCCCATTGCTCAGTTTTACGATTTGGTTCCGCGCATGCGCGAACGGCTTGGATCCAAAGCGGTTCGCTGCTGCGGATACGGGCATTTGGGCGACGGAAACTTGCATTTGAACGTGACGAGCCAAACCTTTGACGAAAACGTTCTCCGCCTAATCGAACCTTTTGTCTACGAGTACGTTTCACAGTTTAAAGGCAGCGTTAGCGCCGAGCATGGCTTAGGCTTCAAAAAACGGGACTTTATTCACTTTTCCAAGTCTCAAGCAGCCATCAACCTTATGAAACAATTAAAGAACATGATGGACCCGCATAATATCCTTAATCCGTATAAAGTGCTACCAGATTGAGAGCAATATACACAGCTGTTTATATATATTTTTTTTTTGGTTAACGTATACAAATTCAGTTATAATACATGCAATAATCCGGCACTGGTTCGAAGAAGTTGGTCGGGAAACTCTCGTTGAAAATATCTGGGGATTTGGGCTGCAACAATGAACAGAATGAAGGTTAATTTCGTTTCAGTATTAGTTTCCAATAACGAATGGAAGATGGCGTTTTACCCGTTTTTTAAGGCTCGAGAGGCAAAAGGTGCAAACTGTGCGAGGCGATTGTTCATTGTTGTTTCTGTGTCGTAAGCATGGCTGATCTGACGGTCCTAATCGGATTATATAAAAGTTAGAGATAGGTTCCGAGAGGGTTTAGGGATAGTTCGAAGTACCGGAGTGTAAGACTGTGCCTAAGTGAGCGATATAGCTGGAAGCCAACCGCAGAATTTCGATCTTGGAGAGTTTCCGGTCCGCTGGTTCGGTCGGGATTAGCGTTCGCAATGTAGTGAAAGCACTGTTCACACTACATGTTACAAAACGACTTTAAACAAGCATGCAGAAATTGATAGATTTTAGCTGGAATGGTATCTAAAAGGGCTCTAAATAGCAACAGAATTAACCAACCTGTGGGTTCGGTCTCGTTCGCGAGCATTGGCGTTAGACCGCTGTTTAGGACTAGCTTGTGACGTCACGAAATCGCTAAACGCATCGAAATCTTCCACTAATTCTTCTTCCAACACTGGTTTTTTCACTTCACGTTTCTTGCGCTTCTTACTAGCGTCATGTTCTCCACGTTTGGCCATTTTACGCGCACACTCCATTGACTTTTAAACTTGAAATGGATAGACTTTTATGCTTAATTAACTTATAACGAGATTGTCAACCCACACAAGGTGCTTTACCATGAGCATCTCCCCAGAGACTACTCCATGTAGGACCTTAAATCTAGCTGGAAAGCTCGGGTGTGATCCTAGTCGAAAAAGAAGCTATTTAGACCTGCAAAGTCAAGTGACTGGGTTAATTTGTACCAGATGCGCATCCTGAAAGAAGCGCTCGGCCACGTGGGAAGAGAGTCTGCTTCTATCCGAAGCGAAGCAACAAGTTCTATCCCTCCTCCTACTTCAATATAATCCATATGGGATGGTTCAAGTTCTGCCCTGCCCTGTTGACAGCCGCTATTAAGCAGTAAAAAGAAGAGCAACCTTACCCACTTGTCAAATTTTATTTGAGGGCAAGCAATGCCGGAGAAAAATCCAGAAATAAAATCAGAAGGTTTCATTACAATTCTCGTGGCGGTTTCGTCTTCGATCTTCAACTTTCGGTAGACTGAACGAGGTTCTCGTGTTAGGTAGTTAGGGTGTGCAGTTAGAGCGAGGATTTAAGAGTCGTGTTAGTTGTGACGTTCAATGTGGGAGGGGGAGAGTAAAAAGATTCGGGGGGCTTGTAGGGAAATTGGTTCGGGTTTCCTTCAGTTTTTGTCCCAAGAAGGAAACATCTCGTTGAGCTCATTTAGGAGCACCTCCTTCCATGACGGTACAAATTGGCGGAGTGTGGCCCGGACAATTGAGAAGGCTTGTCCCCCTTTCAGAACGGTTTCTGAACCTTGGAAGTTCCCACAAGTTTTGTTCTCGCTCAATTTATTCCGACTTCCTGTTCGCATTGATCTTCTTCTCGCACATGGGCCGAAATGCTGTGGAATGGATCTGGAAAAGTCATCAAGGCAAAGGTTCCTTTTGGGAAGACGTCGCGGTGGGCTTTTCTGACGTGTAATGTAGGGGCACCGTAAAATCAACAGAAGAAACGATGATGAACGACTTAAGAAGCCAAAAGTCCCTCAAGATGCACCAGCAATTCCTATATCGCTTCTACCCCAAGCAAAACCTTAAAAAACAAAAAAAAAAAAAACAGGAATGGCAGGCGTGGAAGGGGATTTGTTTGTTTGCTTTACTTTGTGAGCTGGAGGAAAAAAGCAAAACCCTAGATCTATATTGCGCATTTTCAACGCAGGGCCATCTGCTAACCATTCACTTGTCAAATATACCAGCTCTTCAGCTTATTTTCACTTCCAATATAAACGATGGCGGAGAATGTGCAATCGCATTACCCCAATAGATCATTCTTTTAGTCTTCGCCGTAAAACTTCCCACCAGAATTAATTGACTAAAACTACTTAACTAATTATACGAACAAAAACTACAGACAAATAATGTCCTATTAAGTTAAGCGAATTAATATTGGGCATTTAAACATGTAGAGTGCTTTAAATCACGCGTAAATTAACTTTATTTAGCGAAGATTAGATGAGAAAGCCACAACGGAAATTTGAGCCAATCCGAAAAAAGTTAAGATTATATGGGAGGAGCCAGCACTGAAAGCGCGGGACGAAAAACAGTGCCACATGGTGCAGTTAAGAACATGTTTAAGTTTAATTTTCAGAAAAACGAAACCGAAAATGACGAACTAGGTACTTTGATCTAACGCTAAAGTAACTCGTTAAGTCATTTAAAGTTTATTATTGATTTCGTTTGCTATTTTGTTCGTAGAGGTTTCTGCTCCACCTCCAGAATCCAAAAATAATATAACTGCCTACGAGTCAGTGGAAAAGCAGAAAGAGAGTCTACACGCTACTCTAGCTTCCAAGTATGTGCAAAGTCGTGTTAAAGTTGGCGAGATTGGATTATGGCACGCCAAATTATGCGAAGTAGAGCTCGCTATGAAGGAGTTGCCAGAATCTACCGAGTTTAGCACTCATTTGGCCGAAGCGGAGAATTCCGACTTACTAAAAGGTGTCTATGAAGGTAAACCTGAAGATTGCTCTTCCAATAACTTATAAAATTCTAAAATTCTTTATTAGGAGGTTTGAAGCTATGGGAATGCACCATCGATCTTCTTCTGTACTTAAACCGAACAAACGTTTCGTTTTCAAGTCAAAATGTGCTGGATTTGGGTTGTGGCTGCGGTTTGTTAGGCATTTATGCCTTATCTAAAGGCGCAGAAGTGGATTTTCAAGATTATGTGTGTATCTCCGTCGTAATTTCACCACATTATAAGTTTTTGCTATAATCTATTTGTGGTTAGAACACAGAAGTCTTGGACTACCTGACAATCCCCAATGTGATAATCAATGAGTGCCAGTCACCCTCAAAGTTCTACAGTGGGGACTGGCAGTCCTTTAGAGAGAAATTAACCCAAAAGGGTACCAAATATGACATTATACTTACCTCAGAGACCATTTACGAGCCTAGTAATTACCCCAAGTTGGTCGAAACCCTTGAAACTCTATTAAAACCTACGGGTGTCACGTATGAAGACCTCTAAACCATTAAATAATTTCCGAGTTAAACTATTCTTGATTATCATAGATTCCTAGCTGCAAAAACGCATTATTTTGGAGTGGGCGGAGGTACCAGGCAGTTTGAAACGTTCGTAGCAAAAAACAGCACGTTAGTATCCGAAATTGTCTGGAAAGCAGAGTCAGGTATCAATTAAAATACTATTTAGATTATTTAGAGTGTTAATTACAATGATCTTGTTAGGTTTACAACGCGAAATCTTGTCAATTCGCTTCAAAAGTTGTAGTTGAAATTCAATTTATACAGAAAATATCCCAACAATTTCCTAATGTGTTGACTTTAAGAAACGGAGTTCACATTTCGACGATTCTGGGTCAAATTAGAGCCTTTTGCGCTAATTAGGGCAAAACAACGCGGGGATTTCACGGGGTCAAAGAGTCGCACCAAAAATGCGTTCGCGTCATTCTCCAAAAGGAATACCAAACGGTCCAATAGTATCAAGCCTTCAATAACTGGTGCCAGTAAGGTTCTGAGCTGGAAAAAGCACTGCAATTCCATCCGTCTATGACTATACATTGTTTCATAGCGAATAAGTTCCTCTTCAGTTACCTAAACAGCGACAAACTAGATTCATTTTACCACGTGTTGTGTGTTTTCTTACCTTGAAATCTAATTTAAGGCGTTTTAAGGCTTTCTGAGCGTACTCAACAAAGTTAGCACAGGGTTTTTTCATTCTTCCTACCTGGACTTCCATTTCTTGCACGCCGAATTTATCAACCAACACAACCTGCAAGAGTGCGCGGTAGAAAATTACTTCCACGTGTACCTTAAAGGAAATAAGATCATTAAAGACGTGAAGAAAGAGTTAAGCGAAGGTTTGGGATGGAAATTACCTTCTCTTCGGCTGCAAAACGTTCGATAGGTTGAACGCACATCATACGCGCATTTCTGCCAAGTGCAAAGCGTTGGTCTCTCAATTGTTCGCTCATTGGAAACCCGAAAGATTTAAAATCCGTTTTCCCGTATGGATCAGCGCAGAATTCTTCGTCGATTAAATGGTAGCAGCAAGCGACATTGCTAAACGCTGCTAAAAGCGGGTTGGCAAGGAAAAGCTTTAAGCAAGTTGGCGCCAAATTCCCGCATGTGTGCAGCCCAACCAAAATGGCAGAACTTCCGCTTAACTTTGGGTAGTTTTCGTTCATTATTGGGTCTAGGTCCAAATCTTCGGTAACATAACGAGCCACGCGCTGAAAAGCTACTTTCTTGTGGCTATTTTCGCTGATTTCCTTGGCTCTTAACGCGTTATACATTGTCTATATAAAATAGCTAATCAAAAACCAAGTTAAGTGGGAAGCCAACAATGAATTACTTCTAGTATCTCTCGCTTTTCAGACACGTGGCCCATACTGCCTTGCGCTTCCAGTCCCAAAACGGAGCAAGCATGACTCAAAGATAAAATGGTTCCTAAATGTCCTTTTCCACAACCAATATCTAAAACTATTCCACTTTGAGCAGCGTTAGCCAGATTGGCGATGACGTCACAGTAGATCGAGACTTCGTGGGCTTTTTTAGGACTCATAAAGACATCAAATTGGAATTCAGAAGTTATAGGAGACGAAATACCGAAAGTTTGGTAGACTGTTTGAATTTCAGAGAGAACATTCAAGCCAGCTACGGTATGCGCTCTTGTGCTGGACACAAATCGGCCTAATTCGTTCCCAAGATCGGAATTAGGATTGAAAAGGTTACTAGAGACGGTTTGAAGCTGATTTTGCGTAAAAGAGGACAATTCGCGTTCAAGCTGGAGTGGAAGTAAGGTTTTGAAGTGGTTTTGAGTAAAAACATGGACCATATGGGCGTTTGCGATGGGTAGAATAGTCTTTACATAGCAAGTCAGCTTTTCTAATGCTGCTCGAGCAGTTTCAAGAGAAAGGGCCATGGTTCCGGCTTAGAAAGTTGTTTCTTTTTTGGCGCCGATGTCCGTTGCGACTTTTAGGAGTGTGCAGACGAGTTTGAATTTGGCGCGGATTTGCTGTAGTTGTTCTAAGATGTCTTCTTCTTTGACATTTGATTGCGGAAAGGCGTCGATCATGCTCAGTAGCTTTTTCAGAGGCTTCTGGACTTTTTCCTTCGCTGTGATAATGCTAACATCCTTTAGAACGACATTAGAATCGTTTATAAGAGAAGAAAGCTCCTCATCGGACGTTTCGAGGGAAATGTGATCTGATTTAGTGTCGGGATCGCTGACTGAAGAGAGAAATGCTCCAGCGAAGCCTTTATAGAAACCTAATTCAGATCCAATTTCAGCTCCTTTAGAAAGGCCTAATGCTTCCCCTTCTACAGAGCCTGAAAGTGTACCAGCTTCCACGCCTTCCTGAAATCCCTTTTGCCACGCAGTTTCTTCGCTAAGAAAAATGGCGTCGAAGGCAGCGTCCAGATCGGAAGTATCTAAAACTTTCTCTGCCTCCATTAATCTATAATGAAGAATATATTAAAAAATTGCGAACAGAAATTGTAAACAACTTACCGGTATTTACTGGATTATTATAGAAAAAAATGCACACTAGGTGGCGGCGCTTGTTTAATTTTTCAACAAAAGCGCGCGTATATTCTCGCGCGTATGACATTCGGTTAGCCCCAAAAACTATTTGATATAGAACAGAAAACGGACTTGACTGATAGCCGAAAAGACGGCCAGTAAAAATCTATCAGATGCTATCAAGTTGTATCAAACTCGATCAAGTATATCAAATTCTATCAAGTTATATCAAAATTTCTCCGAAATGCGAACTAAATTGCGAACCAAACGCGAAATGCGAACTAAATTGCGAACCAAACGCGAAATGCGAACTAAATTGCGAACCAAACGCGAAATGCGAAACGGCTGTGTTTTCAAGTTCTATCAACTCACCGATTTTGTGCAGGTTTGTCTCGCCTGACCCGGGCCAGGCTCGCTTCCAAACCACGCCTATTTGTTATTATTATTATTATTTATTTATTATTATTATTGTTTATTGCCCACAGTAAGGCTCAAAGCCTCAACAAAAGCCTCTGTTGTTTTGATTTGAATGCCGATTGTTTATGTCATATGGTATTGGCACACTAATAAGCCTGTAATAAGCCTGTACTAATATAGTGCCATGACGAAGAAGGTATTTTACTAGGAAGCGTTGTTTGAGTTTATATTGGTAGGTTCTAGTAGGAGTATTATTATTGCATTATTAATGCAAGTTTTATTCATCAGGTTAAATTATTTATAAAAAGTACTATTTTGACCAAAAGTATAAGTCTAGGTGTTTACATGAAAGACGAAATCGCGACGACTGATGCGCGCTGCTGTTGACGATGGCAATAAGTAAAAGTAAGGTCATCCTTATTATGTTGGAATCTGTAGTCAGCATCACAAGTTTACTGTACATACACTTCATCTGAGGTTACTATATTTTCACTTTCGTTTACAGGTATACATGTATAATTCCAAATAAGTCTCCCAAGATCCTGCGAATTATATACTTCACCCTTTTACTTTCGATGGACAATGCCGTCAGGAAATTCGAACCGGCGGCAACAAATTTATTTAGCAGTATTACTGATTATTTACTTTCAATTAACCGATGATGGCAATAATATAATCGCAAGTAGGTCACATCCTTCCTGCTGGAATATATAGTCAGCAGCATACATCGATCCACAAAAGCTGTTTTTATTTTTAAGTGCTGGGAGTTATAATAAAGTCTGATATTTTTGTTTTTTATTTTATTATATTAGGCTACAATTCGAAGAATAGCAAAGTTATACATATCGAAAATAACAGTTGGACGCAACGGCGTAAAAATCAACCCAAAAGGATCGTCGAACTGGCAAAAATCATCACATAAAAAATCTTTGGCTTAAATATAAATCGCACAGGATGTCAAAATCAACTGTTACTCGATCTTACGCGGTAATATGTACTTTGTTGCAGTTCGACACCGCGTGAATGTGGCATATAATAAAAGAAAGATCACCGAGGCTGAAAGGATGGATATATATCGCTCGTCAGGGAATTAACACCCACGCCAACACTCTGGAAACGGAGGTTTTCGCAGCCTATTCATTCTAGAGGACATTAAAGTAAGTTAAATAAAGCGGCTTGCAAATTCTTTCACTTTTTTGTTGTGATTTTTTTTATTCGGTTTCATATATGTACAAGTTTAATGTACATGCACTTCATATTAAGTTACTATATTTTCACTTTGCGTCTACAATATATATATAATTCCAAATAAGTCTCCCAAGATCCTGCGAATTATATATATTTCACCCAGCTATTACGTTCGATGGACAATGGCGTCAGGAAATTCTACCCGGCGGCAACAAATTTATGTAGCAGTATTACTGATTTTTTACTTGCTCACTAACCGAAATCAGACGGCAAACATCCATCATCCCGTGGCTTATAATTATTATGCCATACGTAATGTACAGCAAGATTGCGTAAGTATAGTAAATATTTTGTAATATAATTGTGAATGAAAGTGAATACCTTTCAGTGTATAGACTAACATTTGTGTTATTTAACTAATGTGAATGTAAGCATTAACTTTTGCATTTGAAATTGCATTTGAAACGAAATACAAAATCTGTGAAACTATACAATAAATGTCATTGGAAAGCCATGTAACTGTGCAAGGAAAGGCAAGGATAAGTCACATGGAAAGCCATGGGGAAGTGTATTGATAACCATGGAGAAAACCCATGGACAACCATGAAGTAACAATGGAAAGCCATGGAGACAACCCATGGAAACCGATGGAGATAGCCATGGATGTCCAAGGAAAGTCTTCTACAAAACTAGCGATTACACCCATGGCCTCGGCATGGGATTTGCCTCAAGACTTCCTTGGTTACCCATGGGAAACCATCACATTTTTTTTTGCTACGAAAGGCGAGTATTTTTGCTAAGAATGGTTTTTATAGTCTATTTTCTGGTGACAGTCCTTTAGGAAGCATTTACTCCTCCTAACGTTGCGACACTCGAAAGTTTTCTTGATGGTAGTAGTGCCGCACTTGAGCTCTGGAAGTCGTTACCAGGAGCCACAAGCAGCTCATGCTGCACGCAACGTACGCTTTATGATGGTGAAAATGGGATACCCAGGTACTTGATTTCTCGAGAACAAGTTCAAGATTCCGCTCGTAGGATATTAAAAAGCAACCTGCAACAATCCCGTCATTTTGATGGAGGTTTTAACTATAAAGAGATTGCGGGCTAGGAGTCTGGCGTAATACTGTCACACCGCTTCGCCGCATGGGGGTTACAAAGGGTAATTGCGGTAATAGATAATTGCGTTGTATTAAATGACTTGCTCTTTTTGTTGTACATTTAACACGTCCATTACCTAAGTTATCGAATGTTACCGACGCTGAATTGAATTACATGGTTCGTGAAATTCATCTTGACCATCGACATGTAGGATGTACCGTGGTTTATGGGCTTCTACGTGCAAGAGGTTTACATGTAGGCTACAGCGAGACCGAGTAGTCCATTCAGCCTTTCGCAACTGTGATCCGCTTAATGTAACATTCGCACTTCTTTTTTATTCGCAAACTCTAAACAGTAAACTGTGCGCCTGTTCCATAAATCAATATGCTCAATTAGAATAAATTACACTACCATTTAATCAGACGCCAGAAATGAATCAAAGCAAACTTATTTTGAATAATAAAAGTACTACGGAATGCCAACTTTCGTACCGATTCGATTAAATCCATGTTATTTTTCTTTGTATTGATTTTAGCACTGGATTACATAAAGACAATAATTTATACTTGAAACACACTTTTGAATAACAAAAGAGTTAAAGGTTACAAGGAAGGACAAATCTGCAACAAGATGGAAAAGCTCTTCCGAAAGTTGAATGAAACAAAACAAACAAAAGGAAACCAATACTCAGTCAACCTATATACTTTAAAAACACTGCACTGAATTACACAAACTGTATTCAAAGTTCAAGAGAGAGACCTAAGACCAGAAATAGAGTTTTAATTTTCACAACAAACTGAAAGTGAAACTAAAAAGACTACCAATAAACATACTCCTACTAGAACCTACCAATATAAACTCAAACAACGCTTCCTAGTAAATATACCTTCTTCGTCATGGCACTATTAGTACAGGCTTATTAGTGTGCCAATACCATATGACATAAACAATCGGCATTCAAATCAAAACAACAGAGGCTTTTGTTGAGGCTTTGAGCCTTACTGTGGGCAATAAACAATAATAATAATAATAAATAATAAATAAATAATAATAATAACAAATAGGCGTGGTTTGGAAGCGAGCCTGGCCCGGGTCAGGCGAGACAAACCTGTACAAAATCGGTGAGTTGATAGAACTTGAAAACCAGTGTTCTGGAACTTCCCGGAAAAGTCCGTTCCGCTCCGCTCTTCTGGGCGGAACGGGAACGGAACGGCGTTGTACCGAATGTGGCAGGGAACGGAACGATTTTTTCGGGAAATTTACCGTTCCCATACCGCGCCATCTAGTGGCTAGGAAATCTAGTGTTTGGGCCGTCTAGTCGCCACACTTAGAAACTTTTTTAGTTTTTTAAAATTGTTTTCCATAAAATTATCGGATCTTTGAGCGGAACGGATCTGGAACGGATCTTTAAATTGGGGGCGGAACGGCCGTTCGGAACTAGTTCTTTTGAAAATTTTGCCAAAATAGAACGGAACGGAGCGACAGAAGTTG
>JAGJRO010000988.1:0-34129 GCA_022832285.1 Lepidurus apus apus | reverse complement strand
ATACAAAAGCCATCGGTGTGCACTGAGCACCACGACTAGAAGCAGGAAAAACATGCGCAAATTGCGAATACGGCGCTCTACAGATCAACCTCATGTCTAGGCTAAACCTCTTATGGGCGAATCCCATGTTAATTTTTTCAGGCGATTTTGCAATAACTATGGATTATTTCACAAACAATTCCCGACAGTAATGTACACATAAGAAATATCCTTAATGTGTCGAGCCACTTTTTTGAAATATTGAGTTCAAAATTTTTTATTAAGAAATGAAACTTTCAACTTTCTTATTTGTGGAAATAAAAAAAATCGGCCTCGACACATTAAGCGCAATTTTTCGAAATAAACTACAGTGAAAAAAAAATGAAATCGGACATACGGTTTTCGCGCAATCGCCCGAAAATATTTTTTTTTTAAATGGCACCCGAAACGTGCTGCATTCAAATACATTCTTACGAAAATGCACGTGTCATCTGTTATTGGAAAAAATCCCTGAAGTTGCTAGACCGGGGCCCTAAACACCAGAAAAAAACGAACAGATGTATTAAGTAATTGTGTAAAAGAAAGCAACCGTAGTGAAATGTAAATAAATGTTTTCAACCATGAATTACCTATCAATCGTGAAAAATTCAACTGAGTCTCAATAAAGAACGGAATTCAGGAATTATCCAAATCTCCAAGAAATAAATCGTCCGAATTCCAAAACTTCTAGTACATAATATAGAAGTAATCAGCTCACGAAGGTCACAAGATGTGCTGAAACATGAAATTGTTATCCATTGAATATTACCTGATGCTCCTAAAAATTCCAAGAGGTAACCAGCCGGAATAATTATTCAGGAATTATCCAGTTATCATCCGGGTAACAATCGTCTGTCCAGAAAAAATTATACGACATAATGACAATGCAAACAATGAGTTCAGTTCGCAAAGGTACTGCAAACAGTAAAAAAAAAGAAATAAGTCTAATTAACATTGCAGTCCCAAAAATTAGAGGTGACTGGCAAAAAAACAAAAAGCAAGGATTTTTCCAAATATCCAAGAATCACTCGTCCAAACAGGAAAACTTTTTTTCTACCCATTAGATAGGAAGAAATCAGTTCACGAAACTAACGGAAGTGCTGACATAAGAAATATCAGCATACAAAGATACTAAAAACAGTATACAATTTTAGCAATTGATCTTATTTTTACCTGTGAGTCCTCAAAATTCTGGAAAATGGGTAAAATAATACTAATAACAACCATTTACCAACGTTGATCTGCTGCTACTATACTATCACGTGCTGATACGTTCTAACCCGTTTTGTGATACAATTTGCCCACTTCTGAGAATCTCATGAAGGGAGCACGAAGGAACTGGCCGACGGCAATATGTCCTTATCTCCCACCCACCAAACCCACCCCAAAATAGCACAGCCCTTATGGCAAAAACCCGAGCCAAGCTCAGCAACCCACCCTCCCACTGGCAAGGCTAAAGTCTGGACGATATATTAGGCTGTTGTCACAGCTAACAATCCACTTGTGGATTGCTGATCACGGAAACCGAATTGTGTGTCCACCTAGTGAGCCACAATCCGAGGATCACGGAAACTCACCGCTCACGGAATTAGAGAGAAATAGAATAATAACACATGAATTACGTCAAGTAGCCATTAAAACAATTTTATACGGTAAAAGCGATCCGGACGAATTGTGATGGTAAATTAAAAACCACACCCAAGACGGGTCCTTACGTCGTAAATGGACACGCCTCCATGAACTACAATCCAGTTTTCCAAATCAAGAACTTGGGAAGGTATTTCGAAGATAGGATGGTTTTCTTAACTTGTGAACATGGGCGCCCATATTCACTACATCGTATATGGGAAAAGCTGGATGTGGGTCACAATACAGGGTTATCCATTAAGCATTATCTCCCGTTATCCTGGATCATATGTGGTATTCAGATAAAGAGCAAAGTTTACTTGTTCCATATTTTGTACACTTTTTCCCTTATCTTTTAGTTTTTAGGCCGTAGGACACCACTCATAATACAAAGCTGTGGCCGAAGCCAAAATATCCAATCCGTGTTTAAAGTTTAAATTGCACACTTCCGAACTTTCGTAAAGATATTAGCATTGCAGATACCATGTCTTCCATTGAATTAATTTCCAAAGAAGAGACTTTGAGGCTAAGGGATAGTCACATAGCGTAAGAAACGTTTCTATTCATGCATTTTACATGTCTTCACTTTATAAAAGTTGCGGTAGCACGTAACTGCTGAAAGTCGTGGGAATTACCAGCTGTTATACTGTACAAGATTGTGTGTTCGTTAATCCTGCGCATTTTCTTTTTTCTCCCTTAGTCCGTCGTGCAAACTCTTCTTCAAAGCTGAACCTCTGAAAATTGTTCGTGCCGAGGGGCAATACATGTATGATGAACAAGGCGAGCAATATTTGGATTGCATAAACAACGTGGCTCATGGTAAACACAACCTTTTTTTGTCACTGATGAGTATTTGAGCAAATCCACAGTGGGTCACTGCCACCCAATGGTTGTGGAGGCCGGTGTGCGCCAGATGAGGGTTCTCAACACCAATTCCCGTTTCCTGCATGATAACCTAGTACTTTATGCCCAGCGCCTAGCGGCTCTCTTGCCTCCGCCTCTTTCTGTCTGTTTTTTTGTCAATTCCGGCTCAGAAGCCAATGACCTAGCTCTAAGACTGGCTCGCGCTCATACCAAACGCAAGGATGCTATCGTCCTTGATCAGTAAATTACTGCTTTAACCCATTGTCGAAATATTTACACCTGGTATTTTTTTATGCGTCGTTTGCCTCCTCTGGAATGTTGCAGTGCGTATCATGGCCACGTCATTTCTCTCATCGATATTAGTCCATATAAATTTAACCACTCTGGTGGCGAGGGTCAACGTGATTGGGTTTACATGGTAAACATTAATAAATATTCTATTTATTCTAGTTTTGCTTCACGCTTTTATTTCTTGCGGTCCGTTTGTTTATTAGGCTCCGTGTCCGGATGTGTATCGTGGTAAATACCGTTCCGGTGGAAATCATACTATAGAAGAGCTGTCCGAACTGTATGCGAAAGAAGTAAAGGACTTATGTCAAACTTCCGCACAAAAAGGTGCAGGCGTGAGCTGTTTTATTGCTGAAAGCTTGCAAAGCTGCGGCGGGCAAGTTATCCTTCCTCCGGGTTACCTTCGCAGCGTTTACAAGTAATTATGGACATCATGGAACAATTTTACTTATTTTTTCACCTACGAAAGAAAAGGTCATAGCAATTTATACCTGGTTATTAATGGTCCCATATTGAAGTAAAAGCTCGTGAGAATGACTACTTTGTTTCCTTTCAAGGTATGTTCGCGAAGCGGGTGGCGTGTGCATTGCCGATGAAGTTCAGGTGGGTTTTGGACGGGTTGGAACGCATTGGTGGGCATTTCAATTGCAAGGAGAGGATGTCGTGCCTGATATTGTCACTATGGGCAAACCCATGGGAAACGGCCATCCAATAGCTGCTGTCGTAACCACACCTGAAATTGCACAGAGCTTTTCAGCCACTGGGATGGAATATTTTAACACAGTAAATTTCAGCTTCGTATTAAGCAAATGATTTGTGTATTTACTGGTCTCATGAGATTTTTTAACTCCGTTTTTCTACCGTTTACAGTATGGCGGAAACCCGGTGTCATGTGCCATCGGTAACGCAGTTCTGGACGCAATTGAACAAGACCGATTACGAGAAAATGGTATTGCTGTGGGGAACAAATTGTTGGCGGATTTAAGAGAGCTGGCTGAGAAGCACGAAATCATTGGAGATGTTCGTGGCGTTGGGATGTTCATTGGTGTGGACTTGGTAAAAGACCGACAATCGCGCGAGCCAGCCACGGCTGAAGCACAACACATAATATCAAGGTATCGGATTACATTGGATTATTATCGGAACATACTTTGACACTTACGGGGGAATTATATGTTTAGAATGAAACACGATAAAATACTGTTGAGCTCTGATGGGCCGCATCGCAACGTGCTAAAATTCAAGTCGCCCATGTGTTTAAACGCTCAAGATGCCGAGAGGATTGTGAAAGTATTAGAGAAGGTTTTAAACGAATTAAAACAGTAGATTACTGGTTACAGTATAGTATGTTATTACTCCCGGTAACGATTATTTAGATATTACATTTCAGCTTTAGTTGATTTTTTATCTAGCGCAGCTAACCAATATAGTGCCTCAGAGGCTATAGCTTTATTGTTGCACAATATTATTGACGGTGACTATATTACTAACATGGTGTTTGTGAACATTGAATAACATGCTGAAAGGTAATTAGAGTTCTTTGAACCTGTTGGCCTTTTTTATATTTTTGGGGGGTTTGTCTTATCATTGGATTTCGTTAGAAGTAGACACACTTTTCATTTTATGCTCACGTGTTGGGGTGGTCTAATTTAATTTTAGTGATTTTCCACCGCGGTGCGTCGTGTCAATTTGAGCTGACTGCGAGGGGAAGCAGTTCTCTTGATTCCGAGTCCCTAGAGTCTTTCTTTGTCCTCTAAGAGCAAGTTGCCGACTTTATTATTCTTTGATTTGACGGCGACAACGGAAGGGCAGGTCCGTTCGGAAATTGTGAATTTTTCGATTTTTCTAGCTAGAGCAGCGAAGGTAAGCTTCTACCACGAATTAATTGCTTCCCGTTGACGTGGAAGCTAGCCTCTTTTTCTGACATGAATTTGAGCGTACCGGTCTCTGTTCTAGACAATGACTTATTGTTATCGTGATGTAGAGGAGAAAAAGAGTAATGTAGACAGCGATGTTTTGAATTGCCCTTCTCATTCCCTAACGTTCTCTGCGGACTGTTTCTGAGCAAATCCCCTGAACTAGCGGAGACGTTTGTGTGAGGTTGCGATACAGAAGCCGGTAAACTTGCCACAGAATACATGGACACGACGTCTGCAGCTTTCCATTTGAGACGGCAAGACCCCGAAAAGGAATTGGTATCATTGGAAGCGAAAAGGCGTTGGAATCGCATAAATATCTCCCGCTTAATTTTCGGGTGGCGTAGAGAGTACATGTAAGGGTTGATGACAGCCGAGATCTTGCAGAAGAGTGCAGGAATCATGGAAGCCAGCGGTGTAACCAAATCCCTATGACCGGATACGGCTAGTAATGCTACAGTTGCGTAAGGCGTCCATGCTACGAGCCAGACGATAATGAGGCCGAAGACTGTACGCGTAATTGTAAGTTCAGCTGTCCGTTGTCCGTCAGCCCGTACTTTGGCTTGTGTGCCTTGTTGGTCTTCTCGATTACACGCAGCAATGCCACGGTTATGTTTGGATACGGCGCAAATGATAGCCGTGTAACAAAGCGTTATAATCGTAAAAGGTACGACCCAGGCGGCTATGAAGAACACGACGATAAATATCCTTGTAGTGTCGTCATGGGCCAGGTAATCGAAGCTGCAGGATGTCAAGTAGCCTTCTGGGACGTAGCGTCCAATCCCGAAGAATGGGAGACTGGAGAAAAAAGCCGAGTACACCCAAATGGCTATGACAAGCAACAAAGCACGTGATTTGGTGGTTTTGCGATCCAGATTCAGTGGACTGCTGATCACGCGGTATCGGTCGCTGGCAACGGCTGCTAAGGTCAGAATAGAAGCTGTTCCTGTAAGCCCTCCAAGGAAACCGTATGCGTCGCAACCTGTAGGTGTATGAGTAATAGAAAAGAAATGTAATATGACTGGACTAAACCTCGAGAGATAAATAAGTACAGTAAAGCATGGGTAATTTTTTTTTCTTTCCTCCACTGTCGGGAAATATATGGTATATGTCTTGGAAGAAATGCTACTTACCCCATTGGCCCAATGCGGGTCCCTGCAGAAAACTATTGTAAACAAAAATCGGCATCTTGATAAGCATGACGAAATCGCTGACAGCCAGGTTCATGACCAGTAAGTTTGCCGGGGTCCTCAGATTCCGGCTACTGCAAGAACGGACAGGGGAAACTAGTAATTGTTAACTGACATTAGCCATGAGAGCGCAGAAAGTACAGTTTCTGAGTTGACTAAGGTGGTTGCTAAGGTACCTAATGGCTTAAGCACGTGGGTAAGCTAAGGTTATTTGGCTTAACGTTTTCGGGCACCGCTTTTTATACGTATTGATTTGTTGTGTGCTATTTTGATAGCCTTTACAACATCCTTACAAGAGAAGAAACTAAAACCTTTTAATATGAAGTTAAGGGCTCTGTCTGGATTTGTTTGTGAAACGCTTTTGTAGTGCATTTTTGTATCATCGGCAACCCGACACAAGGGCGACTCGACAAAAAGGCCTACGGACCCGACAAAAGAAGTACGATTCCATAATCTTTCAAGGGACCAATAGCATTTCGAGTTAAAAACGTCTTTTGCTTAGGTTAGGTTAGGTTGTCAAGAGACAAAAAGACTTGATTAGGAACCGAAGTCCTTTTTTTCGGGGGTCCATAGGGAGTCCTTTTCTTGTGTACACCGTAGTCCTTTCGTCGAGTCCTCCTTGTGTCTACGTCCCTGTATCGTCATTTGGTGTAAGGCCTGTTTTTTTTTCTTTATTCGCTTCAGATCAACGTTTCAAACAAAGAAACTCGATATTATACCCTTAAATTAACTATTGTACAAGTAGAATTATCTGTTGGGATGCACGTGATGTGGTTTGATTATATCTAGCTTTGAACTGTCAGTAATCTGTCGTCCGCCGAGTGTAGTCGTGTATTAAACGAGGAAGCAGTTCGTGATTAATCAGTGGTAGTATTACGCCAGCGGGATAGTAACCTATAGCGCGTGCCAGTTCCATGGATAAGCTACGGAAGTGCTAGATAGTAAAATTAGGAATAATTAATCTTTAGAAACAAAACTGAAGATTTTAAGGGGCTCTAAATGCGAAGCATGGAGCGTAAAAAACAGTTTATTTTCATCTTTTGATCTTAGATTCCAATTTTGTAATGAGAGGATCGGCTGTCAAGTTCAATCTTCCCTGAAGTTTTTTTTCCCAAAATGTTTTTCTTGAAAATGCAAAATATTTAAATTCAACTTTCCGTGTCTACTTTTAGCTTCGATCCTACTTTCGATAGATTGCTTGGATTGAAATCTTGTCATCGGACAGTCTTTCAGTTAGATTTTTTTTTTGTTTGGGTTTAAAAATGGTTATATAGGAACTCCACAAGATAGAAAAGGACGGGAAGTCCTGTCAAAACGGGTTCGTCGAAAGCAATTGTTTTCATATGCTTGAGGTCTTTTTTTTTCTCTGCACTTGGGCAGCTTCATTCGGATTACGTCAGCTGCACTGCATTATAATACTCACAGTGCTCGCTTTAATTAAACATTTTTTAAATCATGTTCTTCTCTACAATTCAATTTTCCCGCCTTTCACCTTTATTCTTTCGAAAGGATTTTGTTGGATTTTTTCTTTGAGTGTTATTTTCCTGGTCATCGACTTACCTAGCAAGGATGTAAATTACGAGAAGATTGCTGAAACTGCCCACGAGGAAGACAATGATATAAAGAACCGCCAAGAAGAAATGGTTTGCTGGTGTTGGTGGCAGAAACTGTAGCCAGTGTGGGTTAATTACCAGTAAATCCGGTTCGGTAAAATACCCGTGCTCTTCCCATTGTTTTACAGGATAACGCGAACGAAATAAAGCCAGTAGTCCTTCTCCAGAAATTGCTTTATCGCTCGGTACTTCTGATACTGGTTCGTGGTACATATCTTGTGAGTGTGGCGGCACAGCACTATAACACATCTTCCCCGATTCTACACCTAGGTTTATAAGGGTGGCGACGAAAACTGGAGCAATTCTCCAGAACCGAAGTCTTTTATACCATACTCAAGGATGCGCGCGACTTAGTCTTCGTCGTCACCCATTACTCCCATCATATACATGCTGGACGTTTTCTAGGAATGAGACTTGTGCATTCGTATTACATCCTCAAGAAATATCTCGGCAACTTTTGTAACCACGTTCAGCAAATTGCTCCTTAAAGCCCCAACTCTTTATTTTCTTGCTTATTCGTAACGTCTGTGAGCTGCTTTCCAGTAGGCTTTTCCCAAGGAAATACTTGACACCACGAACCAAGCCCTGAGTCTTTTTTTATTGTCAACAGTTTGATTAAGACCGACTTGTCTTTTTAGGAAGCGTGGGTGTTGCATGCTCTTTCTGAAAGCTCGGGGAGAATTCGGGCAAAGTTTTTGCGGCGCAATATGTGGTGTATACCGCTGTATTCAATTATAATATACGTACTTTCTTTGGTGAAAGTGGCTTTCAAAACTATTTTTTTAAATGAAGGGCTAATAAAAGCAAACATTTGCTATATGTTATGAAAAAGTGGAAGCCTTTAAAAATCGAAAAGTACTGTTTATTAACGTCAAAAATCAAAGAAAGGTCTTTCAATCACGTTTATCCTTACAGTGAGACTGCTTTCATTGGTTTCGCTCGAATAGAAGTAGTACTGCGGATGTGAAACGTACGAATGTATACGTAGGCTACCGTTGCCACGGCGAAGTTAGCTACGACTCAACCCTACGATTTCTATCTAATAATAAATTATGTGTGCTATTACATTGAACAGCATTATTATTACTAAACTGCATTAAACATAAAACAATAAAGATCAAATGATAAAATATCAAAACGCTGAAAAAAACTAAAATAACCGAATTCGAATGGTTGATTAAACAATGAGTGTTACGCTTTATTTGGATCAGTTTTTTTCCGTGAACAAAATCCTTGTCTTTCCGTATTGTGACCGCTGCTACAGGAAGTTGGCCTTCGTGTTTCTCTCTTGCAGTGTGATTCTTTACAAAGGGTTTGTTGCGGAGCTGCATCGAGCTTCTTCTCCAGGACTTTTCCTCTTAGTTCCGGATAAGTATTATGTCAGTTCCCATTGTGGATCGCCTCCGTCTATGTATTACTCGCCGATGCTATATGTCGTCAAGGAGAAGCTTCGTAACTGCGTTCACGCCGACATTGCATAAAATGAGTAAGTTAATGGAATGAATACCTCTACCGAAATACCAAACATGTAATTTAGCGTTCTCTAGAGCCAGAGTCAATTATTGCCAATGGGCACCCTCAACCTGACTTATTACAGATCAGTGGTGCTGATGGGGGGGGGGGGTCGTGAGGAGTAACTCCTCTTGGCCATGTTCTTGGGGGGGGGGGAATTGAAGGNCCCCCCCCCCCCCCCCCCCCCCCCCCCCCCCCCCCCCCCCCCCCCCCCCCCCCCCCCCCCCCCCCCCCCCCCCCCCCCCCCCCCCCCCCCCCCCCCCCCCCCCCCCCCCCCCCGGGATGAGCACCTCTGTTACAGATACCGAATTCTACATGCTTTTGGGTATGGAATTAGATCTGTAGCCATCAAGCCATTCCGACAAGCTACTGGAGCGTACGTCGTCGATTGCTCCCTAGGAAACCTTGACCAAGATCCATTATCTTAAGAAAAACCACGCATATTAGTCATCCGGGTTTATAAGTGTTTCTTAGGCCCCTACAACTTCGAATTTCAAGAACCTGTGCAATTATTACGTATTAAATTAGTAACTCTGCGGGGAGATCTGGTTGATTGGAACAACTATAACTAGACTATCCTGCAGTATAGCGATGGTTTTATCATGTTACGAGTTTTATATTCCTTGAAACTGTCTTTAGAGTTCTCCGAACGCGGTAAGTAAATTGCACCAGTTTTGACTACGTTTCGAACGGTGACATTTTTGCTGGTAGATGGTATCGTACCATTTTTTTTTACTTTATTTACGGTGACATAACCATACAAACGAGCCGTAGTCCTGACAATGATCTCAAAGATTATTTACGGAGAGCTCCGTTAAAGCTGGCCTAGGCTCCCCTGTAGCTCATAAACTTGCTCTTCTGCAGCTGAACAAGGCGACGTAAATCGGTACGTGTTTAGAAAGGGAATCAATTAACAAGCTACTGTTGTCTGACATAATCCGACCCTTGGGGAGGATGATCAATTTTCCCAACACAGTACTTATTAGCATTAAAAGTGAAATGTCATTGTCGCTTTTAGACGCATTTACAATACTTGTCAGGAATCGTCATTAATCCATCCCTTGTTTAATTAGCCTTCTGCTTTCTTTATTATTATTACTATTGTAGAAAAATGACTGGTGCTTACTAGTTAGTTGTCAGAGCACGTGTTACGTATGAAATGTGACACGTGTGTATGAACCCGTGAAAGACTTCTGTTCTTCAATGAAAAAACGAATAAAGTTGCAACGATTGGACTATGTCAATTACTTTTGTTTTTCCAGTATATCAACTATTATTATTTGTTCAAAACTAACTCAAAGCAAATAATCTCGGAGTACACTTCGAGCAATTGTTTACGGTCATTATATTGTTTATCGATCGGCATGCGACGCACAATAAAGGCATCCTTAGGAGTTGTCGAGGACCAATTCAGGATTCGGTGTACGTACTTACTTTATCTCTTCTGTTCCTCTTTTAACATCCCATACGCTTCCTTTAAATTCACTTCCGTTAAATCAACTTATCCTTAGGATACGAAAGCTTGGAAACAAAGCCGAATCTTGCTTTGATTTTCCTGTACAGTTTCACCCCAGAGAGTTACTGACGAAGTAGTATTGTTCGATATAACAACCCATGCAGTTCAGTGATTTTACCTAAAAAATTTCTCGTAGTTATGTAATGATGCCTTTTTAGGACGAATGTATCCCAATCAAAAAAGTATCCTTTTTCAGCTTCATTAACATAGCCACGTTAACGACCTGTATTCTTCATCTTGACTTACGTAAAAATAACATAACGGACAAACTTAAAATGGTGGGCGCGGTGGTTGTGAGTATGGGAAATAACCTGTAAAGGCATTATGGTTTGTGCTATAAGCGGAACCTGTAAGCGGCCCTTGGGCGCGTGGAGGTGGGGTACTTGCCGAAAACGGTGGCGGAAGACTTGAATTTGCATTTGCACCTGCGACTCCCGGCGGTGCTGGAGTAGCGTATGATGGAGGCCAGTTAGGGTACTGAAATTGAGGTGGGGGTGGGTGAAACGGAAACGGCTGTTGAGAAACATAACGTGGAGGTGGACGCATATAAAAAGGATTATTGCCAGGGTGCGGTGGTGGGCGGACATGAGGAACTGCCCTGCCCCTGCCTCGTGGTTTGAAACTACGCGACTTGCGTTGTTGGGTAGAGGGAGCCACACCTCGATGTTTTTTACCATCCGTCTCGTTTTCCTCCTCTGTAGACCCGGCAGTGGCACCCTAGAATTAAAAAAAAGGTCACGAAACCTGTTGTATATGGAATATGCATTGAGTGGGACTCTACATGGGAGTGCTTCTTAGCCGCTCTTTCTTTCTTTGCCTGCCTTTCTTGCTCATCATCGGAATAATCAATACATTCAGGTGGAGGCTCAATATCGTGTTCCCATGACGCATCACTACCCTTAATCCTGTCAAGACCTAATTAGTAAAATCCTTTGTTCATTTTTAGCGACCTTACTTTCTAAGATCATCAAGAAATACAAGGGAAGTGTGTTCAGTGCGGGGAGCACAATAAACTTGCATATCCACTTTGATGCCCTTCTGTGTTATATGCTCGGGTGAATTAAACCGTACCGCGTAAAAGGGCTCTGTCACTTGACCAAACACATCGAACACGCGACCCAACGACTTATGCCCTTGGTCAAGGAATAAGATCGTATCGACGTTCAGTGCGGGTGTAAATGGAAACGCATGAACAACCACTAAATAAACGTCTAGATCAGTAAATTGGATCCGTTCTTTATAAGATCCCAATACCTAAAGTGTCTACAACGCTGAAAATTTTGCCTAAACTTATGCAATCGGTCTCTGCAACTGAAATAGTCAAGTCCTCAATTGGCGGTAAATCGTCTAATAGTAATTCGCCATAAACTCGTGGTGCCTTTTCCCTCAACTTCTTTGGGTTTACCGGTTCAGCAATAATTTCCCTAAAATAAGTAATAATAAGTTTGGACCCAGCACTGATTTTGGCAAAAGGTGTACTTTTCTTTTGCAGACTCTGAAGAGGAGTCCTCGTCGCTCTCTGAACTAGAGGATTCTGCAGCGATGCTCGACGCATCAGGCTGACGGTACTGGCCTACGATTTGGATCTGGATCTAAAGCAAAAACAACCAGTAAACTTCAACGCTATAGATATCGACCTACGTCTTCTTCTTCGCTGCTGGAGTCAGAAGAGCTATCCGTTGCTGAGGCATCCGAATACTGCTGCAGTAAAGCCAAAGCACCAAAACTGGTCAACCCATGCTTCTCGGAGCTCATTACTGGCCTGCTTAAAACGTCGCTAGCGATATTGCTGGCATTTATACTTTGCTCGTCTGATGATTGTTCTCCAGCTATAATGCTGCTTAAATCGTCGCTAGCGATATTAACATTTATGCTTTGCCCGTCTGATGATTGCTCTCCAGCTATAATGCTGCTTAAATCGTGGCTAGCGATGTTAACATTTATGCTTTGCTCGTCTGATGATTGTTCTCCAGCTATAATGCTGGAAAAGGAATTATTTGGAGTCATTAACTCCTGAATTTCTGTAGTTTCCATATTTTCCTGACAAGTTATTCCAGGTAACATGTCACCACTTGTACCTTCTTCGGTTAAGCTTTTGGACTCATCCATTCCACAAATTATCAATTAACAGCTATACTATGTAATGTTACTTGTAATGTATAAAATGTGTCACTTTGCACGTGGTTGTGTTGATTCAATTTTGTTAGGAGTCGTTGGACATCGCCATCTATTAATGGTTTCAAGACACGATGCTTGAGTTTTGGGCTGTCCTTTGGTAAAAGTGCGGTGTTTACGAAATGAAAGCCTCTTGTCTGGGAAATTCGTGCCATAAAATCCGAGTTGTCTACGGCAAAAGGTACTCTACAATTAGTTCTTTGTTACGGATTTGTCTCTGTAGCCAGTTTAAAGCATTATGAAGTTACTGGTCATGGTTTGTATTCACTTGGCCAATTGCTTGTTTGCGGAAGTTTATGCTGGAGACCTGCTGTATTATGACTACAAGTACAACATTGTAGCACTTTTTTAAGGTTATTAGCAGGTGAAATGACAGAAAAGGGAATTTACCTATTTGGCAAGGTATGATGAAAACCCGGATTTACCTGTCCACCTCCTCACGCCATGTGCTTTTTGAACTGAACTTGGCTCTTGCAATTTCCTATGCAAATGGAAACGGTAGGGCATGCCCTACCGTTTCAATATGAGCAATTTGCCTTTTGCATGCCCAAACCAGCCTTTTTTTCATGTAGCACGCCACACTTTGAATTGAACAAAGAAACCCGTCCTTCTGAACCACCCACAGTCATGGCAATTAGTTGTTATATAGAATTATGTTACCTTTTGCCTGCTATGCAACGGTCCGCTCCTGACATGACAAGGAACTGGAAGCGAGCAAAGGGGAATTTCTGACTTGCTGTCACACAGAAACACATCTAAAACAGAAGGCGAACCCGGACGTTATAGAAACTGTAGAAGGGTTCACGTCCGCCCGCCCCAAACCCAGCAACAATTTTAACCAGCCTGAACAGCATTAACGTAATTATGACTACCTTGGGTGCCCTAATGTACGCGTCGTGACACACACATTATGTCCAAAATTCCAGCATGAGCCTGGGCTTGGGGAAGTCCCAAACTTAAAATGCTGATAGCCTTTCCAAGTTTTTAAGTACTATGTCGTGATTGCCAACAAGTTTCCGTTTTCTTTATAAAGTAATACCCGTAATTCCCATTAAAGTCCATCACGGTTTGTCCCTTTTTGTCCCGTCTTATATTTGTTGGACTAGTAGGTTTGGCATCTGTCATTTTCCTTCTCAGACTCGAGATAAAACAGAGCCATATATTCCTTTTGCCATCCCGGAAATTAATGATGACACGTTTTCATTCACAAGACCTCTCACTCCTCTATCTCAAAAATAAATAAATAACGGATTAACCGGAGCTATCGTTCTTAAAGCATTGTGAAACTGCACTGCGTTGAACAACTTTTTTTCTTTGCTTGTACTATAGAGACTATTTGGTATAAATATTTGATAGGTTCTTCTCCTATTTATAAAACAGAGCAGATAGGAAGCATATTGGCCCTTATAAAAAGCTACCGAACGACTATATACAGGCTATTTTGGTGCAAGGAGCGGCACATGCCATATAACCTAACGGATAAACCATACGAATTCCATACGAGAGGAGTATACCAAATCTTTTAGAACTATCGCCCTCCATGAGTTCCGGGCACGAATTTTTGTGTAAAGCGAGTTAGCAAACTTTGAAAGAATAATAACAGCTTGGGGAACTTGAATGAATTAGGGCGGAGAAGGATTGAAACCCTATACCCAAAAAGGTGGATAAATGGCATGTGTCTTAAAGCCCGGATAGATATTTACGATGCCACTAATCGTTCACCATGAAAATGTTTAACCGTTTTCCCAATAAAATGTAACGTTTAACTATACTAAGAATTCTAGATTTGTTAAAAGTGGAAGTTTTTCGGGATTCCGTTTTCTTCTGGGAGTCGGGAAAAGCCGTCCGCCGCAAATTTCCCCATTTCCAGAATCACAAAAGAGTCAGGAATGCCAAAGGTATTCGGAGTATGTGCTGCTTCACCTTCCGCATGCTCAACGTGTTTCGATTGAGGCAGCGAGAAGGAGTCGGCACGTTTTGGCGTATGAAAATTCTGAAGATGTAATTTTCGAACCTACAAAATTTCCCCGATGGAATACTTTTTGCTACTTGTGTTAATGGGCGTTGTTAGTATATTGGGGACTCTGTATTGATTTCGATAGTTATCTCGTTTCTTGTGCAAGTTTTTTCTTTCTTTATTTTTTTCGCGTCTCTTTGTTTGCTATTGTAGGGCTTACCTCATGAAATTTCACTGCTCAAGAATTCCAACGGAAAACCAAGGGATATCCCCTGTCCCCAAACCTGTGAATGATATGGTGGAAGCATGCGGAAGATTTTCATCTCGGCTCCGGTGTGCCTCACCAAAAACTTGAGAGACGCCAAAGCACGTTTCTAACTAGTGTGTCATCATACCATGGAGTGGCGGTAGCCGCATTGCATACAAGGATACAACAAACATCTCGACTCGGACACGCAATGGGAAAAAGCGCGCCAAGGTAAAGACTTTTTAAAAAGATCAACGCAAGTTGTATTGCCAAATGTTTTGTTTGTTTTTTTATTACAGTAGGACTTTACCCAGGACTTGAGACATTCTCAGCTTTGGCATGGGACACGCCTACCAAGACCCCTGTAATAGGATGTTGCTTCGCCTAAATAAGCTCCGCCTTCGTGGCTAAGGCAACTCTACAAAAGTGCAGCTAGCATTCCAGTCCACATTCAAAGCAATGGTGTGCGCCTTCCGTGTTGCAGCATCGACTTCTTCGTGTCATCTTACCACGGTAAGTCTTAAGTCCCCCTCTGTTTTTAAAGTGTCGCAGGCTTTGACTTTCTTTCCCGTGGAGTAGCGTAAGACATAGTAGCTTGTTTTCTCGAGTTTTATGTCATGTCGCGTTTACGTGTCTGTTTGTGATGCCGGATCTGGTATTCGCTAGAGGTCCGAAAAACGGGCTTGTAATACCGTAATCGGGGCTCTCCCTAATGGCCATTTGCATAATGGCTGTACGAGAAACACGAGGCGGGTTGCTTTGAGTAGAAAGGTAGAAGAAGGGCACAGTGCACCTTGATGAGTTCATTTGCGGTTGTGTGGTTGTTTGACGCATCAGCACGCAAATCGCAAAATTGCTCGCTTAGCAATTCCGGAGGGCCTTCTTTCTCCTGGCGCCAAATTTCCAAAATTTCCGTTTGTTGTTTCTGTATATTTTTTCTTTAAGGACATGTAAAAACAAAACAAAAACAAAAAAATTTGCAGCAAATTACAGTAAATTTTTTTTTTAGAATTTAGTGTAGTTATTTCTTGTATACAATTTTAAATTCGGAAATTTGACTGTTACGTAGCTAACAGTTGGATAAGTTTTTTCTCGAAAGGAGCACTACCTGTTCTCTAAATAGTGCGTCATAGCAATTGAAAACACGCTCAAGACATGGTATGTTAAAGAAGCTGACATTTTTTGAAGAATGAAAAGACTGATTAGACTGCGTAGCATGGAAGCTGGATTTTGGGACAGAGGAGTTGTATACATTGAAGCATCAGGCTTGGAGTATTTTGCTTTGGTCTGATATGGTCATCATGATGGATAATGTTGCTCCTTTGTCTTGGTGCCAGACCACCAAGGCAGGCAACGTGTTTAACTAATTACTCCAAGTGGTCCATGGCCTTATTAGTATGCATAACTGGGAACCAAAGATAGAGAGAAGGGGACATGAAAGATGCAGTTGTGATGGTTTGTTAGATGCATGTTTTACGACCCATGAGAATGGGACGTTTTCTTTTAACCTATGACAAAAAAACCCTGCTGCTTACATAGAGTATAAACCGTAAGAAACAGCTACTGTCGTGCTGGTGTTGCTTGCTTGCTATGGCTTCAAAGAATTCCTCGTTGGCCATATAACCGTCTATAGACAGTTGGGTGGTTTGGCGCGTTTAGGTAGCATATATATTTCCTTTTTATTGACATGGTTTTGTCTCGCTCTCGCTGCTGTCTAGTCTAAGCAAAAGAATACAAATGGAAGTGAAGTTCTTACAAGATACATGGCTATCATTAAAATGATATAAAGCCAGCAATTAAGGCTTCCCGAGAAAAAAAAAGAATTTCAATTTGTTACTAACCGTTTGAAGTCCATTCTTCACTTGGGACAGATTATAGAGCGACTATATAGCATACGTTAGTTGCTCCGTATTGTTAAGAGCGTTTTTTTTCTTGCAGGTTGGATGGGGTTGAAGTCTTGATATGCTTCTGTTTGTTTTGCCCAAATCTAATCCTTTCGCGTACTTATAGCCCATTTAATTTTTTCCCCTCCCAAAGCTGTAAAACTTTGGGCGTAATTCAGTAGACAGTGATTATGTAACTTAAATGTTGTCCAAGCTCCGCCCTTTCTTGCCTGCATCAACGTCCAGCAAAGCTACAAGGCAGTTTCAAACTCCAGAAGCTATCGTTTGGTCTCAGTTAAAAGCTCGTTATTCATATTTATGCATGTGAGCTCCGAGTTTTTTGCCTATTAAGTAATTTTTTATTAGTATACCAAATTGCTTAAGAAAAAAACTACCAGCGTGTGTTGTAGCTTAATTATCTTAGACGCATAATAGGTATGTTTTTTTGTAAGTATACTTTATTTATTTGAAAGCTTAATTTTCAATTCTGGCGGTCAGCGTTGGCAACGTCTGCGAGAAAAGGTAGTGCCTTCGTAACCTGACAAGAAGAAGGGTTGCCTGCAGTTGCAGTATAAAGTCGATCCAAAGACTCGGTTTCGGAGCAAGCAAGATCAGTTCGTTTTGGCGTTGAAAGCGAGAGCGGCAAACAATAGACCATCTTTGTGTCAGTTTGGCTGGTGTAATCACTGTATCTTTTTCTCGTTTTGCGATCCCAAGTGTCACTCTGAGCGCAAATCTTGGCCCGTACACCCGAACGGTTGCGAACTTAATTTGTGTTGCAAGAGCTGTCGGATTTTTTTGCGAGTGAATAGCCATCCTATTTAGCATAAATAAGCAAGTTTAGAAGGTGAGAAAAATAAGTGTTTTGCAAGCTGGTGTTGGGCAATGAAGGTTGCTAGCTAGTCATCCAAAGTTGCATTTATTGTAAAACTAAAGTGCAAAGGGTATGTTCGCGAAGCACTGCTGGTAATTTGCTTACTACAATTATCTACATATCTGTACGTGCCCATTTAAGGCGCTAATCCGTTGCTGCGGTATGCTGGGGCTTTGCTTTCGGAATGTCTTTTGTAGAACACAGCTTGCAGGAACGCTAAGCACTTTGGCATGCTACCGTTTTCCTTGCACGTACTTAAAATAAGGGCTGTGATTATAGTCGTGATTACATTGTACCATCATCTTCCCATTCCCCGTGAAATCGGCCACGCAGGGCCAAGGCGTGGATGATTTGCTGTGGCGCCTGGTAGTCGGTTCTCGCTCGCTGTCCCGCTGCTTTCCACCACAACACTATATCTATTGCGTTCTCTTGTCATATACGGTAGCCATAGAATATGGTAGCCGAGGTAGGGAAGGACCTTTAATCGCAAAGCAAACCCTTCTTTCCCGCTGACGTTTATTATTTGAAAAGCGAAATATTAAGTCCGTTCGAAAGCAGTGCACTGGGAGCCGCATTCTTTTGCAGTGTTTTTATCCTAGACGCCAACTTGTTATTGGTTTTATGTTTATGGTTCTAACTGGCTATTCATGACGCAAGCAAAAATTTTCAGTTTTAATCAGTCCAAGGTGTTCGAAACTTTGCCTTCTGAATGTTCAGGTAGAAAACCGTGAATCAAGAGGGCCCTCCAATCAGCTTCCAGGAATAGTTTCGGCTACTGTGTGTGTGTGGTGTGGGTGAATGTGTGCTGTTACATTGTATGTAGCCTTCATCGGGATATTTAGAAAAAAAGTGCATATCTGGAAGGAACACATTCCCTCTGGAGCTCCTTTCTTATATGTACCGTTTTTTTGTCTCACTTTTTTGTGGCTGATGGACTTTGTTGCTGATGCTGGCCCCGGCGGGAGTTCTTCCATCTTGCATAGCATTAGTGTTAAACCAGCAATAGCCAAGCAATCTTTTGCTGACCACTGTGTGCGGTGTGGAAGAGGAGAAAACCCAACCAGTCCTCGCATCTCTACACCATTGCGTATATCATAGGCCCGAACTTGGTTATGGCAAAAGGGATACGGATAAGGCAGGCGCGTGCCGGCTGCGTGTCGTGCGTGCGGTGGTGGTGGTCCGTTTTCTCGATTATATGCCACCCCGAAAATGAAAACCTTCGGAGGTGCGAGACACGGATGAAAGGAAAGGAGCACTAAACAGCACTTGAGCGATTCTAGCAAGTTGAGGAATGCGTGGAATGCTGATGGCCCGCCACGGTCTCACATTCCTGTCTTAATTGAGGCACGAGCTGGACCGACAAACGGACTTGGCCCCGCCATCACCTGACATCCACATCGCACCTGGGAAAAATGGGACGGGAAAAATGAAACAAAGATAATAAAAGGAGTGCCGACAAAAAGCGTACAGATTCCTCGCCTGTTCGTGTTCCGTATCCACCAAATTGACCGAGAAACAGAAACGTTGTTGGGAGCTTAATGACACGGTTTTTCTCATGTGCCGTCTATTTCTGGCTTTAGCTTTCTCTTTGACTTTTTTATGTCAATTTTATCTTGACACTGGGTAATTCCAGTTGGCCAGTCTTTATTTAATTTTTGTCGTTGTCCTACCTAGCTCAATATAGGCCTAATTATACTTCTAGAAACAGACTTCGACCCCAAAAGTTGTAAAGAAAGTTTGTGGTTTTTTCTCCTTTGGGGGTCAGAAAGGATAAGTATGGGTATATAGGTCTGGAATGCAAATAGGCAAAAAGGGGCGTGTACAACGCATATAAGAAATGCCAAGCAAGCAGCAGAAGAGTGACGAGGACTTTATGTTGTGTCCCGAAAAGATATTGCTAGTTTGCTGAGGATACAGCTTCCCCTCTTTATATGGTCAGATTGCTGGAGAAGAACGGATGAAAATGAATAGGAAAGAAAGGGGCGCGTTTTGCTGGCACCTATTTAGCATGTGCTACGGGCCACGTGCGGAGTCATTCTCTTGAAAGTGCAAAGCAGCGAAGAACGTGGTGTGAAAAACTGCCCACAAACACCTTCCAACCGCCCCGTTGGAATTCCTCCTGCTCCCTGCTGCTGTTATAGCTGTTCTCTAGACGCATACGGTAGTAACCATCGGGATTGTGTCCCTGCAAGGACGTTTGTATTTGTGCAGTGCGTGTGTTGCTTTTTTTTTTGCTTTTAAACTTGTTGTCATAATGGAACGTTCCTAACGTTTTACGATGGTAGGACACCGTATGGGTGTAGCTATATTGCCATTTATTGATGCCCAGCGTGTATTCTTTTATGGTTGGCACTTGTTTAATTGTCGTACTTTTTCCTCTCGCTCGCGTGAGGATAGATGCACGGGGTACTGGTTTCCTTCCTATTGGTTGTCTTCGCCAGCCATGGAATTTGGGCACGATCGTTAGAAAGGCTCGCATCATCATCGTCACTCGCACCCATACCCACCGGATCGAGAAAAGACCCTTCGACATGGCAACTGGCTTCCTTCTCCAAGGAATCTCAATTACATTCTAATGAAGCGGAAATTAAACTCTTGACGCCAACCCCGTTGCATCCTGTAGTTAAGGTAAGGTCCCGCCGAACTACCTTCGATCAACAGCAACCAAAGCCGGATCTACGGGACCATTATGTTGTACTCCCGGACGGGGAAAGGGAGACGACATCGCAGCGCGCCTTGGAAGGTTTCCTAGAGACTCGGATGCAAAAAGGGGATGCTTTAAGACATGCAGATAAAGACGAAAACAATCCGCTGGGATTAACGGAATTGCTGTTGGATTTGCTCGTAGGTTATGTGGAACAGCAATTAAGCAAACGAGGAACTGTGGCAGCTGATTTAGCGCCTGTATCTACCACGGCCCAGCCTGCCACTGTAGATATTAAAACTTTGCCAGGTAAGGAGTTGTTTATTTGGTCTATCTCTAGGGATTTATAATTTCAACGGATTAACTAGACTTGCTTTAAATGAAATCGTTCTATTTTGAGGTAGAATGCTTTATTATGGTTGTATATTGGGATTATATTTATATTAAATTATTGTATTTTATATTTGGAAAGATTCTATAAACACTTGTTCGTTAATAGGGTATTGGTTAAGAGATCCAACGATGGCAGAACCTGAATCTTCTTTACCGGTGGATTATCGTACGGAGCACTATAGTTTGGACGACCTACTGACTACGAAAGGTACGACGAGTACTGCACCGTCACCATCCTAAAGCCTCAATCACGTTTGGCTCGCCATCTGTGCTCCTTGTACTTACTCTCGGTTAGGATTTTTTAAGTTAAGGCAAACGGAACGTTATCAACACACTAGACTTTTCGGAGGGGATTTTTTTGGATACGATATTTCCTTTGGAGATGTTCACTATTTGATTTCTATGTACATACGATTTCTTTTTGTCGTTGGCAGTCATCTATAAAAAAGAATACAACTCCCAATGTCATTTTAAAAGTCTTCTTGTATGAAGAGATTTTAATAGTTTTTAAGACATTTTACAAATATTTTGAACGTTGTATTGGCTAGAAAATGGACCATAGCTTAATAGCTAAAAATGCACCAATAAAAAATAAATAACGGGGCATCGGGACCATCCCGTGCTTGTCAGAGGGTATGTTAAAGATCCAAGTGGCGCTGCATAATGCGGCTTTCCAGCTCGCGGTGCAATTTTTCCGCTTTCCGTTCATGGTTTTTTATCTTATCAGAAGCATCATCACCGAATTTACTCTTACTTTTTTCAACTTTCAAGGCGGAGTCCGCATGTAAGTATTGCAGTTTTTTAAGGCGATTCTCGTAATGACGTAGCTCTTCCTTAAATGTTTATCAAGTTACTTAAACAACCGGAACGGAGAATAAAGCACGTACCCGTAGAGATTCTAACTCGTCCTGGTTAAAAGCTGCATTCTGCGCAGCTTTCCATAAGCCTTGTACTTTAGGCTCAATAAATTCCTTGCTTTTTGGTCCAGAGAGGGCCATTGCATGCAAATGATCATACCCATCTTTAATCTCTTTTCGCTTGGATCTACAGTATTACGTTTGAATAAACAGTAAATTGGCAAGCTAGCTCATACTTAATCGCTTCTTGTGTTAAAGGTTCCTCCACTTCCAAGTCGCTTAGCTTAATATGATTCGTCTGAGCGTCTGAAAAGAAGTATATTAAAAGGATAAAAAATGAAAGAAGTGTACGAGTATACTGTTATCCGTCATTTGGCCTTTCTTGTCTTTCACTTCAAGCAAGCTGTAGAACTGGTCCACCTTCTCTTGATGATGAATGAATTCTTCTTTCAATGCAATCATTTCTTCAGCTGAAATACAAAAGATTATAATTAAAGAAAAAATGTGTATGAGAAAGACGTACGCGTAAATCCAGAAGTTTCGGCTTTCATCCATAGTTTGTTGAGTTTCTTATCCTTAAAAATACTTTTGTTAATGTAGTCTACGTCAGTGGCTTCGTTGAAGGCTTTGCTCTGCTTGGGTGGCTTTGACGATGGCACGCCATATTCGTCCGTGAAATGTTCGCCAAGTCCGTAACGGTCAATAATACCTTAATAATAAGTGGTTCAGAATAGATTACATACATTATTTACGCATTACCTTTCAGCTTCATTCTGAGCTCTGCCTCTTTTAACCCTTCCCGGTCCAAACCATCAGCTTTGAAACGTTTAAATTTTAACTCCTCTTGATCATGTAATTTTAATTCGCTAAAAATTGACCTCAATTTTACGTCACTTAATCTCTATTAAAAATACTAATTAGTGCTCTGTGGAAATGCTTCTCTACTCTCTTGCCCAGTCTTACTTTTTGCGCTTTAGCCCAAAGTATGTTCATTTTTCCAATCCGGAAAGGCTTTTCCAAATCCTTTAAATCCGGTTGTATATTCGCTTCCTTGGAATATTTGCTGTGCTCCCTGCAATGGCATATTACAGCGAAAAATATCAACGCACAAAACATTATTTGCCGAAAATCCATATCGCGCTTAATCCTTTACTTATAGCGCGTTCCACTAGCTGTACTGATGGTGCAATATTTTTGGCACAATCTTCTAAAACTTGCGCGATATTCTGTATTATTTTTTTAGCTATTCGAGGTTCCTTCTTCACCTCGGCAGTCATTCGCTCTCCGCCACTCAATAACGCTCTGTCGTTGCGGCAGGTTTGGCGTGCGTGCTTTCTCTGCGGCAAGTTGTGATAAATTTCCAAAATCGGTACATTGAATATTCCGTTATTTTTAAGTCATACATTGGTAGTAACTGAAATTTTAATTCTTAGCAGGATGCCAGAGCCGATGGAGCTTAACCAGTCGTCACAGGAGCCAGAAACTTCTAAGAGCACTTCTGATGTCACAAGCGAGGATGCAAGAGTTGCAGAACCACAACCAATCCCAATGGATGAGAACAAAAGCGTTGGAACGGTTGACAATAGCGTGAAGGAAAATACGCCTATGGAAACTGGCGTGTCCGAAACTGATGAAAATGGCTCAAGTGCAACTATAAAAGTTGAAAAGGCTGCGACTGGGGAAACTGAGACGATCGCAACGGACAATGGAAATAAAGAGACAACCGCAAAGGACAATGGAAATGATATTGTTGACTCTGTTAAGGAAGAGGACGTACCCCAACCTGCAGATGCTGGCAGTAACAATGGCGGTCACTCTGGCAATGAAGAAGGAGTTGAAATGAAAGAGGAAATAGAAAAATCCGTCGAACAGATTCTAGAGGAATCTCAAGCATCTATAGATAAGATCTTAGAAAAATCTGATGCAGTTGCAGATCAAAAAGCAGTTGCAGACGAAACAGCAGTTGCAGATCAAACGGCAGTTGTAGCTCAAACAGCAGTTGCCGACGAAACAGCAGTTGCCGACGAAACAGCAGTTGCAGATCAAACAGCAGTTGCAGATCAAAGGCTAAAGACACCCGAAGAATGTATAGAGCATGATATAGCAGAGTCAAGCGAGGCTCAAGAAGATAACACAGAACAAGAGGCCGCAGAGGCCGCCGAAAAGGATGAAAAGCCTATTCCTGGCGTGGTGAGGCTCTTCGTCGGAAATTTAAACGATAAAACTAAATCTGAGGACCTCAGACCTTTGTTTGAAAAGTATGGTCCTATTGCTCAATGCGATGTCCGAAAAAGCTACGGTTTTGTGGTAAGTTATTGTATTGATTTTTTTACAATTTACTAATCAGTATGAACCTTTTATACTATTTAGCACATGAAAGTGGATGAAGCGACTGGCGACAAAATTGTGAAGGAGCTAACCGGCCAAGTAGTGCAGGGTAACCCCATCCAAGTCAAGCATTCAATAAGCAAAGGCCCAGCCAAATCTTCTGTGAAGATTTTTGTGGGTAATTTAAGCGAAAAGGTCATGCCTGACGATCTTAAAGGCTTATTTTCTAAATTTGGCACTGTGTATGAGTGTGACATTATTAGAAACTACGCGTTTGTGGTAAGTCATTACTAAATCCACCAAGTCTCACCTACCAGTGCAATAACCAACGTGTTTTACTATCTTAGCATATGGAAAAAGGTGATCACGTAGATAAAGCAGTCGCTGAACTAGCCGGGCATAGTTTGCATGGTAATGCCATCAACGTTCAGTTATCTACGAGTCGGGTTCGAAATAAACCTGGAATGGGTGACACAGAAGCCTGCTATCGATGTGGCAAGCCAGGCCACTGGTCTAAAGAATGTCCACGTGGGAATCAGTAAGGTCATAGCCCTTTTCCAGTGAGGGAGCAACTGTGCCTGTGCCGCGACGTTTGTTTACATTGTGCCTCATTGGAACACGACTGTGCGGCACAAGTCCTGCACAAACTGGAAGCACAGCACAGTTGTTCCATCACTGAAACAAAACTATTCTGCACAGAACCACGAACAACGTCACTGGAACAGGCTGTTCCTCGCACAACAGTCGCACAGCACAGTTGTTCCTCATTGGAAAAGGGCTCGTGTCTTACAATCAACGGTTGCTAATTATACTATTGCCTTAGGCGCAGTGCACGTGGCAAGCCTCCAAAGGGTAGTAAAAACAGTCCTAAGGAACGTCCTCCCCGAGGTCGTGGCCGTGGCGGCATGGGAAGTGGGCGGCCACCTTATCCCCCTCCACATCCTCGTGACAGATTTCCAGTAAGTTTTACTTCTCGTATGCATGTACGTAGGAAAAGTGTCTTATTTTCGTATTAGTTTCCTAATTATCTTTTGTTTTGTCATTAGGAGCGTGACTATGATAACTATGGGGGTGACTTCGACTATGGATATGCACCTCGTCCGCGTGGTTTTCCTGAGGATCGTCATGGTTATGGAATGGGAGGTAGAGGTTTTCCGTCAGCTCGTCCTCCTTTCATGGGACCTGGTCCAATGCGTGGAAATCCTTACTACGATGGACCAGAAGGCCCTATGGATTATGGGTACAAACGTCCACCACCTCAAGGTGGCCGAGGCTATAGATCCTTTGAGGAGTATCCCCCTCGTTTTGATAGACGGTAAGTCACCCGATTTACATTATCTGTGACAAGTCAAAATTCTTCTTTCCCATCATTTAGTTTATTTATTTCTAAGTCTTTTATTTTCTTTATTGAGTTCGCGCCTTAGTCTTGATCTTTTAAATGCCTACAAAAGCCTTAGTTTTCTGGAAGTTCCGTAGAGCTAGAACCGAAACAAAATTTCACTTTTATTATGGGCATGAGATTCGAGAAAAAGAGCTCGGTATTTGCCTGTACCATTCGCATATGGTTGCTATTTTATTCTACAGGCCCTCAGCTGCGCGCGGTCGATATATGCCTTACTGAAGAAGGCGCGATTATTTAAACTTGTCCTGTACTCGACCGTATTTCTCCTCTCGCTGCCGGTTCCGATGGAGAGTTCTTTGACGTCCGTGTTGTCGTGGAAACATGAGGCCGTTCACTTTGTTCGCTTAGTTTTATGTGCCGTTATTTTTCTTCCGCGCATCTTCATGGCGATTGGCGTTCAATTTAATGTCTTTTTAATGCGCTTTCATTCGAGTAGCAAGGCCGCGGTCTTCTTTTTCCTTTTTTGAGCGGAATGGAAAATCTCGTTGTTTGGCTGAGTAATAAAAGGAACGGGTCGGTAAACAAAAATGTCTTAACGACAGTTGCGGTTTCGGTGCCATGCCTTTTCGGTGTCATTTGAATTTAAAGCATTAGTTCAGTGCCTTCTTAGCCCGAGAGTTTATCTCGTATATAAGCCAGCATTCCTGGAGATTATGGGACGCAGTACCTCTGCTGCTGACGCGATTCCGGTTTCGCGGTTGAGAAGCTCCACTCGCTTCACGCTGGCCTTTTGTCTCGCGGTTAGTGTGTAGCAAAAGCCATTGAAAGGAGGTGAGGTCCAGACACGATATGTTTTTTTTTCCTTGTTTGGCGAATTTTATTTTGCATTCTTCGGATACTTTTATCATGCAGGTGCGTTAATATTGGGTTGTTTAGGACTTGACTGCCCTTGAATGAATCATAAAAGATATAAGTGTATGAGCTCTGCTAGAGCTATGTACTGCGTAAATTCCGGTGTTATTGTATTCAGAGCGAACGTGAGTCTTCTGAAGGTAGGTTGCTTTTCGGTGGTTTTGCATTAGAGGTATTAATATTAGCTAACCCAGGCTAAACGAGGTTGTTTATGGTGACATTGTGTATATAATCACACAAGAAAATATCATCAACGTAAGTGATATTAAATGCCGTCTACCTGTAGTTTGACACCACAACTGCTTGACCTTCTTTATTATGGCAAATTCTAATTGTGGGTTTATTCTAAAACCGCAGTTCCAGAGGTATAATTTATCCTTAATTGTAACGTGACGTTTCTTTACGTTGACCTTTGACGCAGGAGATTCAATTATCCTGGGATTGGGGAACAACCTATGTACGCCGTTTAGACGTAGTGAAGTCGAACACGAAGTTTTACACTACTTGTCGTTTGTATACATGTTTGTCGTATATGACAATGTGATACGGATAACGTGGAATAACGTGATATGAAGGTTGTCTGTTGAGTATACAACGATGACCTATACAATTTAAATATATATTTAAAAAAAGTTATATAATATTTTTGTGACACCGGACTACAAAGACGGGTTTGTTTAGAGAGTAAATTAATGAGACAATTGCATATTGAGGTACAAGTCAATGTATAGTACATAAAAATAAATTTAAGTCCGAGTTCTATAAATAAGTAACACTTCATTCTTTATTCTTCGTTCATACAATTCTCTATTCATACATGTTGTAGTAACGTAGCGGGGTTTAAGATGGTTTTCTGTCTGTTCTTCGCTTGAACCTGTTGTTTTTATATGACGGCCTGAAAAATGCGAATTGTTTTAACGCAAACGTCTTGATGCTTTACAATGCCGATTATATTTATCTTTTAAGTAGGCAATGATCGCGAAACTGCAGGACATGCCAAATTAAGGGTTTCACCGTTTAGTCACAAAGATTTAACGATCGCGTAATGTTTTGCCTCTGCGAAGGTTTATCGGGTAGGATTTTAGTGCAAGGCCAGAAAGCTGGCCTTGCACCGTGGACATTTTTTGCACCCTTGATAGATTCCGACGTCGAAACGTGATTTTTTTTTTTATAGAGAAAGCTGACCAGAAGTATAAGCTGTAGAGCATTACATGAGCAGGGGTACAATCATAAATCATCGTCTCCGATATGTTGAAAAGCACCATTCTCCACTACTGGTCTTGGTACAGTTTTCCTTCTTGCGCTGTTATTCATTCCAAGTAGATGGCCAATAATCGATTGAACAGACTGCTTATTTGAAATGCCTGCGTCTTCCTGTCTTTCAAATAGAATTAGCAAAGGAATGCACTCATAATAGAATTACCTGAGTCGTGCCAAGTTCAACATTATCTCCGTCTAAGTTAGTTAACTTATGCATAGTCCCGTCCCGTTTCATATATGACCAGTTAGGACGTACGCTCCTGTCCACCTGTACAAAAATGTGTCCAGTTTAAAGAAACATATTAGCATGAAGATATTGGACATTTACCTTGCATTTTACCGTACCACTTTTCTTTTCAAGTAATTCGTCCACCATCTCTTGCAAGCACAAAGAAATGAGAATTGCTTGGGGACTCTTGACGCAGATCCATTGCAGCTTGTCCTTACCGATCAAATATTCAAACGATAACTCCAATTGGGGCTCGTGAAACTGACTATTATCTTTAGGTGCCTACATTTTGTGAAACTATGGGGTAAATATCGTGCTTCATTATGTTATTTATATAATACTGCTGCCGTAATAATCCTCCAACAACGCATTCGGGTAACTTTAAAAGCCATGTCTTTCGTCTCGTCTTTGGAATCGGGAAAACGGAAGACTAACTCCTTGTTCACAGCACAAAGGTGAACTTTGGTATTGGAATGTGGGAAATCAGCTTGGCAAGGAACAAAATGTAAACTTCCATAGAATTTTGCGGTTCGTACACAATCTACGAACTGGAAATGATAAATTTTAAATTCGATACGTACAAAATAGCGGTACGAACCTTTTTCTTGGACTGCTGCTTTGAATAAGTTTTAAGTAACTTTCTTTCTTCAGGAGTAGGCAAAACCCAGTTCCTTTTCAAGTCAGACACCGCTTGTATATACAAAAGATGAAGTGTGGAAGGTTGAGCCATTAATATCTCATCCCAGTCTCTTTCCCAGTAACTAAGAACCGTTTTCTCAGATCATCTATCAAAGAAATGAAAATGGTTCTTACCACATCCTTAGTACCAGCAATAATGGTCCTGATATAGTCTGTTTAAGAATGTAGGGACATTCGAAATCTTGCAGTTTGCGAACAACTAGTGGGGAAAAAAGTATTGTACCGTTACAATAAACTGAACGAAAAACAGTCATACTTGCAGTCGAACCATCATCCAACTCTTGCTCAAAGAAGAGGGAAAAATAGCGGAGACAGGATTCAGGAATTTCAAGCCGTTCGCCCAGTACCTAAAAGTAAATTAGTAAATATTTAGCGCGATGATATGGATAAGATTTACTTGTAAAACCGCATGGACTTCTACCATAGCGGGGAATGATAGATCGATGGACTTCCCATCTAGTAAACGCACAACTATAGTGACATTATGACCAGTCACACTCTGTGTCTCTCGCTGAGCTGACTGCAGAAAGGACGTGAACAGGGCGCTATTCATAATCCTGGCATCTTGGCTAACTTCAAGGCGAAAACAAAAAGTTAAAGCTAAAGTAACAAAAGAACTACATGCATACTTGACTGAATAAACTTTTCTAGTTGCAGCCGTCTTTCTTCAAATTGAGTAGTTGACAAAGTCAATAAACTTCTAGACGGAAAGGATGGAATGTTGGTACTGACACCGCCGTTACCGGAGCCAAATTCTTCACATATCTGAAGGTAAAGGTGTCGCAGCTGTTTATACCTTACAGTACAATGGTGAGCTCCATTTAAATGAACGTGATAGCCCTGTAGAGAAATAATTAGCACGCCGTCACTCTGAAGAAGGTTAATTAATTATTTTACCACAAACGTCACTCCACCGCTGTCTATAAGGTCCTCGGTTTCTGGGATTGAAAAATGCATCTCAACTTTCAACTAGCTAAAACACAACCAGCTGGCCATGGAATCATACATGTCAACAAGTGAACTAATGGGTTTCTGTAGCTCCTCCTCGACACGAGTTCCTGCCCCTTTGAAACACCGCCCAACTTCCTAAAGTATATGTGCAGCTCGAATCACAAAGGTGAATCTCGTATGGAGCGACACTCGATAGAAAAGTTTGAGTCCAGTTTCGAAACTAGTGTTAGGTTAAAGAAATTTGTTAATTATCTAGCAACGCGTTCGAAGAAGAAGCGTACAAGCGGTAACAGTAATGAAGCCTGATTTGCATACAACTTATGCCAACTGTCTTGCAAAAAATCCTCAACTTTACTGGCACTTTAGTTAAGAATCTTCAAAAACATTCGAAATCGACAATCGAAATTTTTAATCTCTATTTAATCGCCTATCTTTAATCGACAATTTAATCGATAATTAGCTACCAGTTTTAATCGATATTTTAATCGCCCATTTATAATTAATATTTAATCGCCTATTTAATCGATTGTTTAATCGCCCATTTATCGATCTTTTAATCGCATGTTAATCGATCTTTTTATCGACTTTTTTTTATCGATAATGTCGAATTTTCGTTTGACAGTTTTTAATCGAAATCGACAAAAACCCATCAACCTAAGGCATAAGTCACGCCATCCTCGGTGTTATTAGGTGATATTCTTTCTCCACACTTGAGTAATACCAGTCTTTAACATATTATATATTTAAATTAAGGAGTGTAAGAATTGTTTGAAAATGTATATTTTATGTGTGAGCTTTTAATACAACTAATGTAAGCAAACACACGGCCTTGTAATTATTTTTTTAATGATTTTAATTCATAAGTAAGCTTTTGTTATTAACATTTTAAAATACATTCAAAGAAATACAATATAGCAATACAAAATTCTTGGAAATATAAAGACATGGCTAAAGGCGAACCGTCATATTTTTATAAATCAAATAGAAGATGGATACTATACCCAAGGTAAGTTAAAAGAAAGGTAAGGCCGTCGAGACTTTCGCGTTTTCCTAGACATTCGCATTTTCCTAGGAACCTACATAACATGATGCTTAACGCTTGTTCAGTAGCAGCTTGCCAAAAGAAGGCGAGAAGCGGCGAGAGCTCATGGCCTAACCAAACCTAAAGGAACCTTGTGCTATACCGATACAGTATACCAGCTTTTTACTAAGTTGCATTTATAGAAGTTTTAACACCTATAATATATGAGCGGAATACCAAGTGGATAAGGCGCGCAAGCCTTTGAACCTGAAGGTCGTGGGGTCGAGACTGGGTCGAGACTAATTCGAGGCATTTTATTTCGTCCAAAAAACGAAATATTAAATGTCTCCCTTCCTCTGTACCTTATGCCTTCCTGGCAAGGTTTCTATACCCATATTCGATATTGCGAAGCTTCGGCATCCGAGCTCGAATATCGGGGATAGGAATCCGACCGGGGGAGTTGGGAACATGGAAAGGGGCGAGGCTCTCAATTTTTGACGATTTTTGAAGGACCCCTTGATACAGCATTATTCCTTATGGAGAAAAGCCCTGAAAAAGCTTTCCCAGTTCGAAAAGAAGCCACGCCCCTTTTTCGCGCCAATCCACCAATAGGATTCTTCCTTTTGTGGAGGCCACACCCCTTTTTCGCGGATTTTACGTAAAATCACGCAAAAAGTTCCCAAATTATCGCTTCTATTGCAAAAATTACAAATAATACAAAAAGAACATTTCTGGAAACTAAATTTTACGGGGAACGCTTTGGTACAACAAATAAGGAATTCTGGGGGGAAGCAAAACATCTCATTTGCATAATTTTAGAATCTGATTTTTGGAGCTAAAAAAAAGTCACAGAAAAAATATTCCAACAGATTTGGAAAAAGGAGCGCTAGAGCAAGGTTTGGGATGGGCAAACTTTACAAGAAAAACAACAATTGGGAAAACAAGCGTTGCAATTCTACTCAATCCCGCAAAATTGTACAATAGTACACAAAGTCGAACCAAAAAGCTGCTATGCTGAACACCGGGACCCTTTCAATGCGTCAATCTTGCCCTAAAGTACAACAGCCGCAGTTAGAGAAGGGTTAACGATGGAAATGTGAACACAAAATTTAAATAATCAATTCTCCAATTTCTTATAATTGACGAAAAATGAGTTTTAAGCCTGACTTGCATACAACGACCAAATTCACAGCCAGAAGATCCACTGGTTCGCGAAAGCAGCAAGGAATTATAGGCTTTTCTTCTTTCTGTATATACCGAAACCAGAAAGCGACTAATGTTTGACAGCACCTAAGATAAATACATTAGGTTTGCAATTAATTTTAACAGTTTTATTACAAGGAAATTGGTTCAATTCTTCAGCATTTGGCATAAACTCTTCCAACGTTAAAACGGCACAATCCAATAACTACAGTCTTGGTCGTGGTACAATCTTGGCCGCGTAGACACAAGGACGATTCGACCGAAGGACGACACATTTCTAACCCTCTCAGGAGCCAATGGCATATCACGTTGAACAAATCTCTGCTCATTGGCTAATCACAGAGATTCAAAACTATTAATAATTGCGTCACAAGGTCGACGAGCCGCGAGGTACGGAAGACGGACCTATGATATTACTTTCATTATTACGGATCTATACATTTTATATTGAGTTGTTAAAAAATCAAAATACCTTTTAAACTATCTTTTCGAAATCCCATACATAACTCTCCCACGTGGTACGCCATGCTTTCACTCAGCTTCGTTTGCATTCAGGCACAAGCACAAGGCTAGGCGAAGCATTAAGATGTCTTTCCTAAGAAAAATCTAATAATAAGAATAAGAATTGCAAACTGGAGCTAAATTAGCAAAGTCGTCAGTTTCAAACGTAAGGAAACATCTACACACCCGAACATTTGAAGAAACACAACACTCAAAACAAGCCCAAACTCCATAAATTGAGCTAAATTAATACTTTTGTATCAAAAGGATAATGTTGTGCTTAACCAAAAATAGATTAAGATATCCAAATTTAGCTTCAAAACACAACTATCCTAAAACTTAATCAAGACAACAGGCTCTGTCATCACATCCAGCATGTTCGACTGCTCAAGCGCGACTGAGGCGAGGAGATTCTCCCACGTGGTACGTCACGTTTTCACTTAGCTTCATTTGCATAGCAGGTAAACACAAGACTAGCGGGCGAAGAATTGAAGGTAAAAATTTAAGAAATTAAGGAAAAAAAATTAAGAATTAAGGAAAAAAACATCCCGAACTGGAGCAGAAAACTATAGACAAAGAATAACACCAGCGGCATCTTGCTTGAACTTGCCCAGCCTAAATGTAACACAATCGTCAATTTTAAACGTACTAAAATGTCGACACGAACAAAACCACAGTATATAGGATTATATATACAAAGGTAACGTTTATACTGCGGCCCAAACGTTTGAAACACCGCATTCAAACCACACCCAAACTCCACACACGAAGCTAAACTAGTGCTTATGGGTCCAGAGGAATTTTATGCGTAAATATAAACAGAGTAAAATTAATTTACCTTTAAAACAGAACTGTCCCAGAAGCTAGTCATGCCAGGATGCCACAGCCCACCCACATCCATCACGTTCGGCTGTGCGAGCACGACTGCGAGGCGAGGTTAAAAGTCGACTCGGAATTAGGCTTGAAAGTTGGCTTGGAAATCGGCTTGAAAGTCGCATTGAAAGTTGGCTTAGAAGTCGACTTGAAAATCGGCTTGGTTTGGAAGTTGGTTGGTCGGTTGGTTTGGAAGTTGGTCGGTCGGTTTGAAAATCGGTCGGTTTGGAAGTTGGCTTGAAAGTCGACTCGAATGTCGGCTTCAAAGTCCGCTTGGAAGTTGGCTTGAAAGTCAGCTAAAGTCGAAAGTCGGCTCTAAAAAGGATGTATAGAAACATAAGTTCCTGAACAGGAATTTTTGATGTAACTATGAATAGAGTAAACATCCAAATCTAGCTTAAACACAGTATTATCCTCAAAATTAGTCACACAGAAAAGTGTGACTAATTTTCACCACATCCATAAATATCTCCACATCCAGCACGTTCGGCTGCTCGAGCGCGACTGAAGCTAGGCGAGGCTGTAAGCCATGGGAGCGCACCTTGCGGTCTTTTAAGTAGCGCGCGCTATTTAAATCCGATTGGTCCGATTTCAAAATCTCTTTTTTCAGGTTTAATTTACAGAAATAGCCGTTCAAAAATTAGCCGGCATGACACAGATACATTAGATTAACAATTTAAGAAAGAAAACTGAATAACTGATGAATAACTGTCTGTAATAAATCGTGAAAAACGATCACTGTCGCTCAATACCTTGGGAAATATCGCCATAAAAGCAGTCCTTATCAATTCTTGATTTCACTGCTTACTTTAAAATTATTTAGACTTTCACTGTGCAATAGGATTGTCATTAAGGATGACGACTCCTAAAAAAAATAATAATAATAATTGCGAGTGGAGCTGACAACGATGACAAAGAATAACCAATGCGGCATCTTGTTTGTACTTGTCCAGCCTAACTTTAACAAAATCGTCTGTTGTAAACCTTAAATGCAATAAAATGTCTACACGCCCAAATGTTTGAAATGAAACACCACACTCAAAACTTCGAAACAAATTTTAGTTCGGGTTCTGGAAAGAGATGGCGCTAATGTCGAAGTGGCTTCCAAGTTCCCTGTAGGTTTCGAGTATCGGAAAGACATTCCAATCGGACCACTAGAACGGGAAGGTTGAGAGTATATTGTGTGGAAGATTATCCCATATAAATCCAAGCTTTTTCGACAGCACGAATACCAAAT
>JAGJRO010001281.1:0-33255 GCA_022832285.1 Lepidurus apus apus | reverse complement strand
GTATAACTCAATTGAACGTGAATTCCTCAAGAATAAAATGATTAAAGAAGGAATGGAATTTAAACTCGAGAACATTCTGGGGTTTGGCAACCTTAAGCTTGGTGCATACTGCCAGTCAAATTCAATCAGTCGTCAGTCTCAGTCACGAAATGGCTTGACGGAGGGTGTGGTTTGGACTCTGTTTTGGCTGACTGAGACTGACGGAGATCATTCAAATGGAATTGAATAACGTTGAAATGGAATTGAATGATCTCCGTCAGTCTCAGTCAGCCAAAACAGAGCCCAAACCACACCTTCCGTCAAGCCATTTCGTGACTGAGACTGACGACTGATTGAATTTGACTGGCAGTGTGCACCAAGCTTTACAGAACGTAAGCAATTTTTAGCTCAGTCATTTTTGGTGGACTACATAAGAATTACTGGACTAGTTGATGTCATCTAAGTAATCGGTTCGGTGATGGTCTAAACTCTTATCACCTTTCCTTACCATGCACTTTCTTAGTCACGCCCATTCCAATAAAACTGTGTAAATTCGTGTTTGGTCCAAGGAAGACATCTATTGGGAATGCTGCAGACGACGATGCGATGACAATTCGCCTGTCGTCTATAACAACATAAAGAAGAAGAGATAATTACTGCCGCAAAATTCTGAAGATCAGTACCTTTTAAAAACTAGAAATGTCTGATGAAGTTATAGTAACATCAGATGCCAGTGGTCAGCTGTTTAACACATGCGTATGGGACCAAAATGGCACAGTTTTGCGTACTTACAAGGGCGGAGTTTCAGCTCCTCGCACGCTAAGCACGTTGAACGGCGATTACTTGATTACAGCTCAAAAAGACAAGCCTTTAATCCAAGTATGTTATTTATTTAAAGTATTATTGCTTGGATAATTTAATATTTAAATTTATTGTCACATTCATTTAATTTTCTTTGTAGGTTTGGTTATTAAACAGACAAGAGCCCATGAATTTACGAATGGTCTGTCCAGGAGTAGTTCGAGCCTTAGCTCTGTGTCCTAATGGCTCTTTTTGTGTCGGCGCTATTGCCGAGCAATTATATGTCTGGCGAATAACTGATGGAAAGCTAATTACTACGTTAAAACGCCATTACCAGACCGTTACAAACGTCCGTTTCACTGACAATGGTCAAGCCTTTATTTCCACTGGAGAAGACGGTTTAGTGTTAGCTTGGCTTCTTTCTAACGTCGTTTCTGAGCAAGGAGAAGTAAGACTGCTAACCTCTTCTATTAATTTTTTAAAAAATGAATATTTATTAAAAGAAAATATTTAGAATCGATCAGAGCCGTGGTACACATGGTCCCACCATTCTTTGTCCGTCACAGATTTACACGTTGGCAAAGGAGGATTACATGCTCGAGTGGCTACAGTATCATTGGACCAGACTTGCCGGATCTATAGTTTAAGCTCTGGGCAGTTATTAGCCAATATTGTGGCAAATGTGGGTCTTGGTTCCTTGGCAATGGATTTGTCTGAGCAATGGCTATTTCTAGGAGCGTTGAATGGACGTATTATTCAAGTAAAGGGCCTTGAAATACCTAATTTATAAAAAAAAAAATTGCTTGTATTAAAAAGAGTTTTTTTTTCGATTTTAGGTGAATTTGCAAGCTCCTCCCAGGTCGTTAGACTTTCATTTAGACAAGAAGTCCAGTTCTGTCTTTGTTGGGCATACGGGAGCCGTTAAATGTCTGGCTGTGGCATCTCAAGAATCGTTATTGTTATCCGGCTCGCAAGATGGAAGCGTGAAATTGTGGCATATTGGCAGTCGACAGTGTGTCCGCACGTTACCTCATCGAGGACCCGTTACGAATGCGTTTTTCTCCACGCATTATGCGATGATGAGAGAAGAAGGCGAGAAGCCGCGATCCCTGATTGCGAGGTAAATCATTGTTCAGTATTGAAGACAATTTTTATCTTATTTTTATTTGTAAAAAAAAGTTTCCAACGGCAGCGAGAAGAGAGTGGTGTACCAAGCACGGTTGAAGTTATGAACAAGGTGGAGCAATCTGGATTAAACACAGTTTTGGGTGTGGGAGACCATGGGGTGGAAGAAAGTAAAGATCAAGGAGTAAAAGTGAGCGAGCAACGCAATTGGCAGGACGAAGTGGCGTTTTTGAAAGAGCAAAACCATCAATTGTATCAGTTTGCTGTCAAGCATCTGCTAGATAAATAAATAAAGTTTGGATACATTTTGAAACGCAAAGATTTTATAAAACTAGCTGTCCTTATATTCTTATATTTCGACTAGGTATTGTATTATAGAGGTTTTCCAGCAGAACATACGAAAGGCCTAGTTGTGAGAAATGAACTAGCTTATGAGACATCACAAAAACTCAAGAGTTTTGAATGTTTCGAACCACGGTAACAGTAACGAAGTCAAATTTACTCAAAGACATTTGGCAAACTAAGACAAAACTGCGGCACGCAAAACAAACGCCAAATTTAAATAAGCAATTTTTTTTATTTCTAAATAATTAATTGATGACCGATTTGTTTGAAACTTGATTTGCATAAAACCTATGCCAAACTTATTTAAAAAATCCCGAACTTTACTGACACTTTAGTTCAGGATCGTTAAAAACGTTTAAAATCGACAAAAATTCAAGGCTATTTCCATAGTTTTTCGCTATTTTGGAGTGTTTCAAACTACGGTAGCGGTAATGTAGGAGACGTTATTCTAAGACACGTTTTCATTACTACATCATGGGAATTCCTCTTTAAACACATCTACTCAGATGCAAAACAAAACAAAATTTAAATAAGCAATTTTTTGTTTCTAAATAATTGATGACAAATTTGTCTGAAGCTCCATTTCCATAAAACCTATGCCAAATATCTGAGAAAAAAAATACTCAACTAGTGTTACCTTACTTTAGAATTTTCAAAAACGTTCGAAATCTACAAAAACTCAAGGCGTTCCAGGGTTTTTATCGATAAGTTTTTCAAACCACGCGGTGAAAGTAATGTGGGGGAGCTTATTTTAAGATCTTTTACAGAGGTTTTACGCAAATCTGCCTCCAAACAAATCCGCTGGACGCAAAATAAACGCAGTTTTTTCGCGACTTTCAAATGTTTCAAACTACGGTAACAGTAATGTAGGAGAAAATATTCTAAGATAAACGCCTAAGATAATTGCTTCATGCAAATCCGTCTTTAAACCTTTCTTTAAACCGTCTTATTAAACAAATCTACAAGATGCGAAACAAACGCAATTTTTTTTCGCAACTTTTGAAAGTTTCAACTACGCTACGATAACAGTAATGTAACAAATATCTTCCACTTTGATTTGAGTGACAGTTTACGGCAGTGATCTGATCTCGGCGATTCTTGCTTAAAACAAATTACCCAATCGTCACCAATTTCCTTAAATCAACAAACACTTTTAATACACTACGATCGTAAGAAACATGTCCAGCGCTTAAAAACTGTATCGAAGGCTAAAACTTTATACAACAATTCATAAAAATTCCTCAAAATTCTATCAGTAAGAACGGGTCAAAATAGTCAGATGAGTAAAAAGCATCCATTAAGGTCAGATAATGAAGTCCCAAAAATAACAAAAGTAACAAGCTGACTGATCACCAGAAGCTCAAGCAGAAGTAGAGCCATTGCCGCCAATAAAGTTAAAAAACAGCATCGAGCTTCGTTTCATTAAATCCGAATTCAACGACCCTTCCCAATCCGGACTCAGCGTTGGATCTTCCAACAAATTTGACAAATTAGCCACTAATTCCTTATAACTAGTTTTCAAGGCTTCTTGGTACTCTCGTTGATCAGACGATACCAACTGACCATTCAAATCCAGCGCCACTCCGCAAACATTGACAAAATCCCTGAAAAAATACCCAAAAGTCTCAATAAAACATCTAAATTCAATAAATTTAACTCTTTCCTATACCTATATGCCTCTTTTAACTGCTGTACATGTTCTGGCAGGTTCTTCAACGCTTGTGAGCGCTCCAGAAACACAGAAGCGTACGCCATTGGCCCAGCATTGACTTGAACGCTTATACTACCCTACATTTGTTAAAAAAAATAAGCTTAAACTCCATTAAACATAGTTGCAGTTAATAAGAGCTAATAATCACCTGTAAACGAAGCTGAAGCTTTTTCATATCCGTAGGTTGAGTCGTAACAACCTCTACCAGTTCTTTCACTCGCTCCTTCATCTCATCCAAGGCACATTCAATGGGACACAGATCAACCGCCTCTTGGCGAATAACTCGTATTCTCTTCTTGACATAGGGGAAGTTATATTGGGCTAAAAAATACCACAAAATTATTCATTCGTTTCTAAAAAATGAAATAATAATAATGTAGGCTTTTAAGAAGAATTACTTGTTAAAATGACTCGTTTTTTCCATTGATCCTCTGGATTGCCCCTGGCTTTGCCTTCTTTTGTAAAGGGGATCTCGTACATAAACCGGTTGACGTTATGATTCCTCTCGAAATCCGTGATTCTCTCGTTCAGTTCCGTTTCGTCAAAGTAAGGAGTCACGTGAGTCACTTGTACGTACGCTAGCTTAGGATCCAAAGTATTTACATTCACCTTCAGGCATAAACAAATATTAAATTCCAATGAATTTCATAAACTCCAATTAATTTCAATTACCGGATTGGAATCCATGATCATTTTCACGTTTTCAGGCCCCAGTTTGGCAGAATACTGGTTCTGGAGCCTCAATGAAATCTCCGCCAAGGAAGTAACCTTAGGTTCTTTGTACACATACTCAATTCCAGCTTCGTCTCCCACTTTTTCCTACAGAAATCCCCCCCCCCAAACGCAAATTAATCAAACAATCCTTTAAAATATAAAAATTTGTCTGAAAGAATCCTTACCTTGCCAAACAATGCGACTCGATAGTATCTTCCAAGCAACCTTTTGCCGGATTTGTTAACTTCGGCTACTTTAGAGCACGCCTGGGACAGCGAAGAGTACGCCTGAGCCATCGCGATGAAATCCCTTCGTTTTTCCAAGGAAGGAATCAAAAGTCTGTACATTTCCAACTGCAACTCGTACAACTCCGCCTTTTCCAGGGCTTGCACGCACAGTTCAAGCTGATCCAGTAATCCATCTTGATCAAACTGCCCATCTTGGACACCTAGAACGATTCCAGAAGAGAATTTCGACTTAAATTAGCACAAAATCCTATGAAAATTCGGGAATAATCACCGGTATCTAGCCGTAGGTTGCTTTCATCCCTCAGAATATTGGGCGAGAGCTTGTGAGCGAAGACTCTACAGCCTTCTCCGTACAAATCTCGTTTGTGCAAGTACTCTGCCATCAATGCGCCCACATGAACATGGGCAAAGGCAGCTTCTGCCCAGTTTCCAAGTCTCTGATGGTGTTTTGCCATCGTTTCAAGCCAGGTTTTGCGCAAGACGGGCGTGGCCGCATAAGAATTGGCTAAACTGTGCTGCAAGTCCAATAAAAGCTCTGGATCTTGTGCTTGCTCTCTCATTTGCATCGTAGCGCGTAAAACCGTCAACGCTCTTTGCGTTAAATCCCTCACTTCTACTGGAAATCCTAAAAAAAAAAAGAAGAAAACATTAGATTCAACTTCCTTAATGGAAGATGTTTAAAATTGCCTGTATTTTGCATCGCTTTGTCGCTTTTGGCAAAGGAATTGATGACATTGAGACTTTCTTCGAACCGGACGTCATTTAACCCCACGCTTTCGCCCAATAATTGCGAGACCGATATAATAACTTGCAGATGGACGCGAGTCATGGCTTTGCTTCCGCAGAACTCGAAATTGCTGCGCATTAGCAGGTACAACACTGCGCAGGCTTCTTGGCGCACACAGGCTAATTTACTGGCGCAAGAGTGGAGTAACTCGTAGCATAATTTACCGCACAGCCATGCGTGTCCTAATAAACAAAAGAAAAAGGTTTAAAAATGATTTAACAAATGACAAAACTTCAGAGATTAGCTGAAAAAATCGTGTTTTGGTATAACCTTGGAAGAGAGCGTCCGGGAAATGATTGATGTAAGCTCTCAGCGCAGCGAAAACGTGTTTGGCGCCCACGTCAGATAGACTCGTCTGCATCATACTAACGAAGACGTCCATAACTTTCCTCATAAGCGCATTATCGCCTCCGCAGAAGATCAAAAGTTCTTTAAATCGTGTAAAGTAGGCGCAAACCACATCTAGGACAATCAGTAAGACTTCTACACTCAGATTGGACCACAGTAAGGCTTTCTGAGCCCCCTCCACCTCTCCGAAACCTGTTTAACGACAATCTTATACAAACCTTGAAAAAAAGCAAATTTAAAGTTCAATTTACCAACACTGGAGAAACGAGTAGGTAATGTGGAGGATCTAGCTTCACGATTCAGTCCTCCGCTAACCAGCTTGCGTTTTCCAACGTACTTAAACTGCTGCAGACACAACCTAAGGCAAAAATATATGTATTTACTATTAAAAATGGCATTTAAATAAGAACTGGTTTACTCTAGCACGCGTAAAAGGCCTAGTAAGTCGTGTTCGCTGGAAGTTTGGCACCAAACTAGGATTGCTTCCTCCTCCACGTGCTTGAGGACGTACAACAGCATTAAGAGCATATCCCGTACTTCTCCTGGCTGCAATTTATCAAAACGAATCATTTGTGTGCTCAAATTTCTAAAAAAAAATCCCAAAAATTATAATTATGAACTTCTAAGAGCAAGTTAAAGCTCTATTTTTACCTAACATGAGTCCTAGGCTCGCGAACTGGTGTTCCTTCATGAGAATTCGTATGATATTGAGAAGCATCATCAGCAGACAAGGTCGAATCCGACCCAGCATCCAAACTACCCATCGAGGATCCATTTAACAACGCACTACTTCCCGGCACTAGCAAAAATATACTAAACATCAGCAAAAACACAAAAACAAGTCTAATTTTACTTTGGCCTGCAATAAGAGCAAAATAAGAGGAATTCCGGGGCGAAAACTCGAATCTCGTGCTGCTGTTGCTATCAAAACTCATCGTGTTCCTAAGATAGCACTTAAATTATTGCTCTTTATTAAAAATATTGCAAATTTGTCGAACCTCTGCCAATTGTTAGGGTTAAGGGGCAGGCCCCGGGGTAATGACTGAGATTTGGCGGTTTTGGCAGTCGAAGCAGCGGTAATAACCGACGCGGGTGCAGTAGTTTCAGGCGGATTGGGCGCATTTAAGATGATCCGGTTTAAGTTGTCCAAAACTATGCTGATCCAAGGCAAATACAGCGCAGCAATCCGACTTTGCTGACCCTAATGCAATATCGCCATTAATTACGATGAAAAATTCTTCGCTTTTGACTCAATTTAAGGACGACTGGGTTAAAAACGGGCGTCTTACGTGAGATTGGTAGCGATCGTCCATTTCGTGTTTGGCTAAAAGGTCCCTTAAAGTTCGCAAAGCCACTTTCCGCACATCTGTTACTTCATTTAAGGTCATTTTGGTCGCTTGAAGTAGTAATCCGGCCAGGAAATGCTGTTTGCAGTAAACTTCCGAGAGCCGGAATTCTTGCTCGGTTTCTAGATGGAAAAAAATAATCAATAATTATTGCCTTTGACAATGAAGTTAAATTACCGAAAAGGTAAGTAGAAAGGCAAATTGACAGGAAATGGGAAGAAATCAAAGGAATTTGGTACCTCGAACGCGCCTGAGCCAATTGCAGGAAATGGGTAAGTTTAAAGGAACGTAATGTTCGTGCGAACAGACAATGTGCAGGAAACTGAACTTGAATTCGTACAAAATGCGAGGATCGTCTGCTTCAAACGTATTCATGTAAGCATTCACCATGTGCAATGCCACTCCACGGTCCATTAACGACAAGCATTTCTACCAAAATAAAAAGAAATCAATGAGTTAAATTAACAAATAATGTGAGTAAAATTAATAAAACTTCAAAAAGATTTTTTTTTTAAATAAAAGTAGTACAAATTGCTAACAACTTGTACCTTTAAGAAATCGGCTAAGGCAATATTTGCTAATTTGGTCTCCGCAGGCAGTTCCCTATACTTTTGCCGAATATGTGGCGACAATGAGAGGACTAAATGATTGAGGGAGTCAACGTAACTCGGCGCAAAACGCTCTTGACGCAATTTCTAAGCCAAAAAAGCCTAATTAGCACCAAACTTAATACAGTAGGTTAAAAAAATACAAAATACTTTGATATTATCCGTGTTGAGTAAGTACTGCGCCATACTTTTTGCCACGATTCCAAAAAAGAATTGTGCGTGACGTAAAAATTTGTGCACGACCAAAAAATCCGTGTTGCTCGGCTCCAACAATGAGGCTAGACGTTTTGCTAATGCTTCATGCAAGCTACAACTGCTTAATTTATCCGTGGGTGTCACAAAAGCATACTAAAAATAAGATAAAAATCCACTAGTTAATTTGAAAACGTTCAAAAATTCTGAAACGGAATTGAAATTGGTATTCATGGAACAAAAGTTACTTGTAAATACGCTTGCAAGGCGTTTGCTTTGCCAGCTTCATTAACGGCTTGCACGCAATGAATCAAAACGCGTCCAATGTTTAAGGCCACTTCTGTGTTATTAGTGTAAATTAATAACCAGAATAATTCGTCCAAAATGACGCCAATATGTGCGATAATGGCACTCACATCTACTGCAGCCAACGCCTAGAAGAAATCAATACATTTCGTTAATCCCGACTCCCTGCTAATTAAAACAACACACAATTCCATAATTCAACATAAAAATTCCCGACACCTGACTTTTGACCACAACCGTGCTAAAAACATGGCAAATAAGGCCAAAAAAACGTCACAAGGGTACTCCCTGATCATGATTGTTAACTCAAAGGTCATAAGATCTTGATTTGACCTTAAGAGAGGTCAAGAAACCAGATTAGTATCAGCAGGCGACAAAAACGGGGTCAATTCCAACATGCGTTAGGGCACTTAAGAGGCTTACTTTGACAAACTTGGTCAATTCCCGACTTTCGTGGAGCAACGGACATGTTGACAACGGATCCTAGGTCATTCGCAATGGTAAATGACCAGAAAGAGACCAAAAATCATGCTTATTTGCTCCCACGCAGCATTCAACATGCCGCCTGAATCTCAAATTTCAATTCTTGCAGTTAAATGTTACCTCCAATGCCTTTTTGGTGTCCATTTCCTCCTTGATAACCATCGGAGGAGGTAAAGGAGATGAAGGACAAGGTTTTTCATGGTGTAAACGGCTCACGTATGTAAAAAAGTTATGCAAATGAGCGTCTTTGGCCACAATAGTGGAAACCAAATCCAATTCCACGTGAAACAAGGGTTTTTGGTTCTCTATCCAGCGAATTTCCGGCCCAGCGAACTAAAATAAACAATTAACTCTTCTTCTTGTTCGGAATTCATATTTTTGTGATTTTAATTAAATCTTACGCCTCTTCCTAAGCCTAACGGCTCGACTGATAAGTAACCGGCGGGTAAGTGAGTAGCTACGGGTAAAGAATGCAATTCCGGCTTGACAATACTGCCTCTGTGCATGAGTGGAAGCCAAGAATAGCCCACAATGACTTCCGGGGCAGGATCCCGCTCTTTGCGTTTGCCCAAATCGCAAGAAACGTGTAAAAATGTGAAAAGTAGGTGATGTTTCGGCCCTAAACTGACCGGTAATCCCAGCTTGATCTCATCATACCACACTGGATTGGTCACGTGATGAACCACAGGGCAAATCCATTGCGAAACCAAGACAGAATCACTACCGGGCGCTGCATAAATGCTCTAAAATCAAAAAGAAATACACAAATATACCAAATCCATATAAATAATCTTAGAAATCTCCAAAATAAATGGTAAAATGAGCGATTTAGGATCAATTTAAGTGTTTACTTCTTCATAAATGCTCTAAAAAAAAAAAAAATTAGGAATATAAAAATTAAAGTAAATAGCCTTAAAAACTCAAAAGTAGACAGTAAAATGAGCGATTTAGGATTAATGTAAGTGATTACTGCTACTGGTTGCGCGTCTTTGGCGTCCGAATCCATCAATTGTACCACACAAGCCAAATTCCGTGCTCGGTAAAAGCTTTTCTGGGTTTCGTACTTTAAACTCTTGGGATAGACATATAAGTGATGGACATAAGAAGCGTAAGGTTGGGCGTCTTCCACTTTAGAAGTCGGGAATTCAGTAATCTCGAAGGTAGCGTCAAACGTAGGTGGAATGGGGAACGGAGTTAAGGGAATCAAGGAGCAATTAAGCACATCTAAAGCCATTGATGATTAAATATCAATTCTGAATAATTTCTCTGGAATTACTTGGCAAATCCTCTTCTAAAAGCTTGACTGACATCTTAAGCGTGCCTGGAATCACTGTAAAACGGTGCATCTTATCCGGTCTAAGGCAAAACAAATGCATTTAGATGTTATTACGTCAACAAATTGTTTAAATGTTACTTTCTGTAGTCATGTAAAGCTTTAAGTAAATCTTCTTCGCTTAATTTACTGCTGTCTTGTTTAAATAGCGTCTGAAACTCGGACTGAACATCCAAATCCAAATTGGGTTTATACAACGGACGTGCAGTCCACGCAAATGGCATTCTAAATTTGCCCAATCTTAAAAAGAATACGCAAAATTAGTTAACATTCGAAAACAAGGCATGTAGAGGAAAAAGATTGAGTTTTTACTTGGAACAATAAGATTTCACTTGTTTCTGGGTTTTAACACTCGTCTTCAGATCCAAATTGCTCTTCATATAAGGCTCTAACACACTGCTAATGGATCCTTGCAGAACCGTCTCGATTTTCACAACCAAAAAGATGTCAGGACTAGGACTTGTCACGCTAAAAACAGCCTAATATAAAAATATAAAAATTTATAAATTTTGAGTACAATAAAACGATTTTACTTGTCTTGGGAACGCAAGCCATTCTTGAGGGACGGACAACTTGGTCAACGCATCAATTGTGTCACCAGGCGCCCCATTTTTCCTCATATTCTTCAACAATTGTTTCGTATGTGCTTCGTTGACGTCAAAAGCAAAGTCTTCAGAGATTTTCTTCCCTGCGCGCACATCATACAAGGCTACAGTCGTCATATAAGGCTCAACCTATTCACAAAACATCATTATTGCCTTCAAAATTAAGTTTTCGGGACCAAAAAAGATCTTAAATTATCTTTATTTGAAAAAAGTTGTATTTGTTTTTACTTGTCCATAAGGTCCTCTCTCGTTCTCTATAGGAGCCTGGAGGCGAAATGAGAGACTTTCGCACTTTACGAGCACTCTTTGGCCAAATCTTTCATTCGCGGGCTCTACTTTGGGCTCATTTTGGCACTCCAGGTCTAACACACGCTGAAAGACAAAACGAGTTATTTGACCAGTCTTAGGGTAGGAATGTTTAACGTAGTTCACGGAAATAAAGTGTCGCTTACAGGAAGACATGGGTAGAGATGAAATAAGGGGTTTCGGTTGTCTTTTCTCACTCTGCTGATGGACAGATCCGTTTCGCGAGCATATTTCATCAATTTGGGGTTCAAGGAAGCTTCCAAACTTCTTAAAGTGCCATATCCTTGTTGTGGATCCTCCACCACAGAAGATTTTCGTTCTTCTGAAGGAGCCCGCACAGGAGTGCCCATTCCTTGACCCGAAATGATTTGCATAAGCTTCTGAGTCCATCCGAGGAGCTCGGATTCCGTGGCAGCGCCAAAAACGAAGTTCTTAGAAGTCGTAGTTCGGAGTTGGAAGGTGAACTTGCCCCTTCTTTGAGTCCGGACGACTTCTATGCACTCAGCTAAGGCAACTGAAGCTCGCGAGTCTAATTTCTTCTCTTCCTTGTAAACATCGAGGTAAAAAGTGCCCAAAGTGTCTTGACGGATCTGACAAAAGCGACGCTTGAAGGACTTGGTGCCAATATTGGCTAACATCTTCTCTGTGGCACCTTCAGGGCCTTTGAGCAAGTACCCTTCATGAGTAACTGAGGATTCGTTCAAGTTATTCTAAAAAAATTATTATTTTCTTAGTTTTTTCTCCTTAAAATTGCGCTTATTTTTAGGTTTTCTACCTCTTCATTTTCGTCTCCGTCCACGTCTACTTCGAAGACAGGCTCAGGCAACGCTTTAAGAGCAGGAGAGGATTTAGGCAAGTGCAAATAAGTGCTTCCGTATTGAGCGTATTTGTAATGAAGGGTGCACCAATCAGAATTGTACGCTTGAATGCATTTTAAGGCGAACAAATTGCTAGGATCAATAGAATCTGTGTCTGGGACATGACTAACTAATGTTCTACGTTGCCTTGGCAGTGTCACTTGCTAAAATTAAGAGAATAATTAATCTTCTTCACATGTTTAACCATTAATTAGTTATACCCAAAGATCATCAACAGGGAAGAGCAGTAGTTCTCGTTGGGAATCGTTTTGGAGAAGAGTTTTGTTCTTGCCAATAAAGTCTTCATAATCCAACGGTTCTACGGATTGGGGCTTGCTCTATGGAATCAAGAGAAATAGTCGTTATCGCTCGTTTGAATACATGCAAATTAGGATTAGGGTCTTAGGCGGTTTAAAAATTACCTGAACTGCTGTCTCTCGTACAGCTTGGGATACTGTTTCACGCAATTGAGCAGCCATTCCAGGCCTAGAAAGCGCTTTGGTGAACTTTCGTTCAGCCATTTCGTTGGGGACACTTCAATAAAATTCAACTAAAACGTGCAATTATTAAACTTAAAAACTTGCGTAGCAATAAATTTGTGCTAAACTTAGCGAGAACCAAGCTAAAAGTTCACAATGTGTTAAAAGATTACGCGGTTACACTTGATTTCGTTACAAGAATCACTCCAAACTTAGCGTGACCACAACGATTTTTTTACGAATTCTTTTGCTCCGGCCTTCATGGCGCGCCCATATTTGTTTATCAAGAATCAATGTAATTCCTGCCCAGCCCAAAGGGGGCGTTGGACCGTCAAATAGGCGGGACTTGATCTCCAATTAGCTTCTTATTCGTCTCCCCCCAAAAAAGGTGACGATATACGTCTCCTTCCTTGATAAGATACAACGTAAAATATGCAAAATTGACCAATTTGTTCTTCCATAACTTTTAACATGCAAATACAATCATTACATTAAAAAAAAACATTTGTATTCCATTCCAATCATCCAGTAATTTAAAATAATTTACTCTTTACTCATCTAGGGTCACAGTTTCGGTTTTTACTTCCACTAATCCATCGTCTTGCTCTAATTTGATCCCGGACGCCAAAACCGCTTTTGTCACAGCCTAATAATGAATTCGAAATTAATACATCCCATAAACAATCGATTAAACAAGTCTAATTCAAAGTGTAAACTTAGAAATTGAGTTAAAGATGCTTTGAATCAATAATTTATCCTTGAATCGTTACATCGAGTTAAGCTTTTAATTAAAAAAACTTAAATATATAATAACTAAAATGACCTTAAAAATAAGCTATATTAAAGATCCACTGACTGGAGATAAAAACGACATTAGAAATAACGTTCTAGCAATTGTAATAATGACAGAATGGGTCTAAGTTTAAGTTTATAACACTTACAAGAGAACTGGAATTTAAATAAGAAATTTAAATGTACCCTCGCAACAGTTGATCCTTGCATTGTCAGCGTTTTAGTTTGCGGCATTGTAGCTCGAACTTGGGGTTGAAGTACTTTTACAACTTGTTGGGCTACAGATCCACTCGCTTGCACCTAAACCAATTAAAAACTTAGAAATATTACTAGAAGATGTAAAACTAATTCACTTGGCTAGGTGTTGAGGGTCTCGAGGACATGATGACATATTTCGTTTGGGTTCCAGCGACTGTTCCTTGGACTGGTCTATTCATAATCAGACTTCTTTGTCCAACAGTCGGTTGTCCCGTTCCTGTGATCACTGATCCTGCTGTGGGAGTAGCGGCACCTGCACCAGGTATTGATTGGGCTCTTGATCGACTCACCGCAGAATGTAAAAGCGCCCCCAAGTAGCCATACTCGGCCTTATATTCTTCTAAATTATCCGGAGGTTGTCTTAACAGCTTCAATGCAGGTGGAATCACTTTCTGAAAGGTGAATGAAACAAGTTTAAAGTGATTCTGGATAGTTTTATGTAGAAATAGAAGCTGTTACCATGACCAGTTGCTTGATATGAGTAGCAGCGTTACGATCAACACTGCTAGGAGCAACGGACTCCAAATAAGGCTCGATTTTCTCCCCAATTTGGGCAATTTTGGGAATCACCAAAGCCTTCATGACCTCTGGACCCATTTCCGCCAATCCTAACAAGAAATACAATCTTAACATCTTCAAAAAACTTCGATTTTCAAGAAAATGCAATTTCAAGGGATTAATACCTACTAAAGCGCCATAAAAGGACGCCAAGGGGACTTTATCGTTGTTCATGGATTTGGTATAGAGTCTCGTAACTCTTGTTTGCAACGCGTTTGTAGAAGAATGGTAGTTTTTACAGATTTGGGACATAAGCCGCGCGGAAAAGTCCCTTAACGCCCAATGGTTGTCAACTTCGGGTCGTAAACACAGTTGTTTGCTCACAATGCAGGACATAACTGACGGAATCAACTCGTGGAGCTATTGCATTATATGAGATATAAAGGGTCTTAAGAAAATTTGAATAAATATGAAGGAATTTGAAGAATTTACGTATTTTTCCAAGTACAGCGTTTGATTGGACAATAGCGCTTTGACCATCCGCATGAGGTAAATGAGTGGAGCGAGGTTATTCTGCACCACGTTTACGCGAACACCTTCAGCAATGAAAGTACATAATCGAGGTAGCATTTGGTGCAAACCAGGATCTGAAGACAAGCTCTGAAACGCTTCCTATTGGAATAAAATTGATAGTAAACAATTTGTTGTACTTCTATGAGAAATAAGAGAATTATTACAGCGCGTCTGCTTTCATCCGAACCCACACAAGCGTCCGTGATCTCTTTGTAGTATAATTGTTGTTCTACTGAGAGTTCATGGGCAGTAAGCTGCTTAACATTAACCATTTCTGTTAACTGCTTCTTGGGAGCTCTGTTAAATATGCAGAAATGACATTAGAAGGTTTCTGGAAGATGTTTAAAGGATTTTTAAGGTATACCCAGGTTTTCCTGATTTGTCTTTGCCAAGTTTCGAGGCAGGATCCACTGTATCGAACTTTTGTTGCTCTTTGGAGACAATGGGAGGATTTTCGGGAATCGCTGGCTGAATTCCATCAATGCATAACCAGTGAGCTATGAAATATGAGCATTAGCGACGGTAAAAAGGGCTTAAAAAGAAAAAATGAAGGTTAAAAGGCTACAGTACCTTTAAGAGATACATCCAAAGGTAGTTTAGCGAGTGTTCCGTTAACTAATTCGGCCAAATCCACTTCTTTATCATCCAAAAAATGTAATTCTCGGCCTCCACCTGAAGCGTAGCGAAATGGGATGTGGTCTGGAGTAGTAAACCCATAGAGAGGCTAAAACAAACAAAGTTTAGGGTACAAAGCAAATAGCAATGTTAATTCTTGAAATTCACCTCTAGATTCTTGATTTTTAAGGCGTGATCAATGTCAGACACGGTCAACTGCTTGCGTTTGCCATGGGACATGAATTTAGAGGCATCCTAAACAATAAAAGTTAACTTCAGAAGGTAAGAAAGTATGCTAAATAAGAAATCCGCAAATCGTCACCTGAAGGATAACTTTGAGCCGGTAGGTAACATCGTCCGCCAGTTCCTTGGCGGCGTTATCTGGCAAACCGGATATTCCAATGCTTTCTGCAATGGTTTTCATAGACTCAGTCGTGAAAGAAGTTGCCGCTATTTGGTCTTGATCTGCCATTATTCTCCCGGGTTTCCCAATATTGTCAAAAGAAACACGAAAAGTGGGCCCCAAAACATACCAGTCTCCACTCCGTCGAAACAGTTACGTTTCAGACGCCACTAATAGATGGCGAGGATTTCCACGAAGCTATCCATTACCATCTTAGAGGGCAGTACGTGTTTCGAAAATTAGCAATTAGCTTTTGTCTGTTGACGTTTCTTTTTTCTGATGTAACTAATGATTTCAACAGTACAGGTTCTATCTGTAAAATTCTTTATAAGCACAACATAAAGTATTAGATTAGTTTTAACTAAGTTGTGAATATATGATAATCTAACTTGTTTTTAAAAACGCATTTGATGGAGTCGGGGTCACGGTCTTTTATTGACATACACAATAACCATAAGCAAGGAGGAGCCACCCCAGCCGCGCCCCAGCGCCACTCACGGGTACATCAGATATACCTGGCGGGAATTCTGACCCGTCTACCTCTCCTGGTATAGGGGAGACCGGGGCACGTTGGGCAGTTTTTCGTTCTCGAGAGCCTAGAAGACGCTATACTAACAACATGAAACTAAATTTGGTGTTTTAAAGTAGCATNCATAAGAAGCAGAAGAGATAATAATAAGAAGATCACCCGCGGTTATTACAATTATTGGGTGTTTTGCGGTTTCCTTATGGGACCCGAAAACTTTTGGGTTGGGAGTTTTTAATTGGACGTGCAATATGCTTTGGACTGTTAGAAAGAGCAACAGCCGTCCAACAAGCCCGAGTTTTCCGAAAAAAAGAACACATATAGACCTACAAAAGAAAACACATTCTATGGCTAATTGCACTACCTAATTAGCCTCATTACCGTGTCCTGCTCAATCAACAACTGGAAACTTCGATGGTTGTGGCTTTTTGGAAGATCCTTACGGAGCGTTGAAGATGACATACAACGCAACACCAAGGTGAAAAACCTGTCTTTTACAATCCTCTTTACGTTCAACCCAGAAAAGGGGTTTCATGCGTTTCCTAAAGCCTGGTGCACGCTACAGATCAAAATCAAAAAATCACAAGTCAAACTCAAGAAAAGGCCTGATTGGGGCGTGGTTTGGCCTGATTTGTTCAATTCAAATAAGATTGAATTTGGGTCGTTTGATTATTGTGATTGTTGACATTGCCCAGAAAAGCTGTATGAAAAACATGCAGGAAACATACAGGACTTTGGTTTTTGAGCAGATAAATAATAAATAAAACTGTAAAAAGCCATCCGGATTTACTGAATTATTATTATAAAGTTTTGTTGAGCGCAAGTTGTTTTAGCTGCAACATAAAACTTTATAATACTTATTTGAATTTGAATTTCTTATTTGAATGGCACAAGTCAGACCAAATCAGACCAAACCACGCCCCCAGTCAGTGCTTTTCTTGATTTTGACTGGTGATTTTTGATTTTGACCGGTAGTGTGAACCAGGCTTACAGCCTGGTTCACACTACCGATCAACATTGCCAAGAAAGGTTGTATGAAAAACATGCAGGAAACTTTGGTTTTTGAGCAGATAAATAATCAATAAAACTGCAAAAAGCCATCCGGATTTACTGAAGTAGTATTATAAAGTTTTGTTGAGCGCAAGTTGTTTTAGCTGCAACATAAAACTTTATAAATACTAATTCAGTAAATCCGGATGGCTTTTTACAGTTTTATTTATTATTTATCTGCTCAAAAACCAAAGTTTCTTGCATGTTTTTCAAACAACTTTGCTTGGCAATGTGGTAAGTCACACAAATCACAGCAATCAAAGGACCCAAATTCAATCTTATTTGAATGGTACAAGTCAGACCAAATCAGACCAAACCACGCCCCCAGTCAGTGCTTTTCTTGATTTTGACTGGTGATTTTTGATTTTGATCGGTAGTGTGAACCAGGCTTTAGCCGTTTCACTTTAGACAGCGCCTTTAGCTTCAAGTAGTGCCTCCTAGAGAATCATTATGTCAGCTCTTTGCATGGAGCGCCACAAATACGAGCGCAGGATCCTGTTTTGCCTACTCCAGAACACGGGTCGAGTTGAAGCTGGTGACGCGTTTCCGCATAAATTGATCCGTAAAAATAAACAACAAGCCAGGTAAACAACAATATAAATAAGTCCTGAAATCCATTGGTTCTAATATTTATTTTTGAAGATTTGCGTTAGTCATACGTGCGTGGCTGCGAGATGCTATTTACGGGACCTTTTAAGAAACTCTGCGCTGAAAAACTACTGTGAAACAGCCTCTTCTTCACTTCACCCTAGTTGTTATCACTATCTGCCACATCAACATCCCCCTGGACAAATATGGCACATATCCAGGAGGACGATGATATTCTACCTATTTTGGATAACGAAGTGCCGACGGCTGGCTATGGAGGCGCCGAGCCGGACACAGAAGATGGGAACTCCGATAGCAGCTTGGAAGACGGTGAAGAAGAATTAACAGGTTGTGCCGGAACAGCTTGTTGCGACCCGAGAAGAGGCCTGCATCGTTTCATTGCCCTCGTTCTTATGTGCTTGTTAGGCTTCGGTGAGAATTTGTGAACACCAAAAACAACAGAACTTGGCTCAACCTAAATCTTCCTAGGCTCTACCTTTTGTTACGACAACCCTGGAGCATTGCAGGAGCACTTTAAGAAAGATTTAGGATTAAACACTGCGCAGTTTGCCAATTTATATTCCTGGTACTCGTGGCCCAATGTAGTCGCCTGCTTTATTGGAGGTTTCATGCTCGACAGGTGATTTTTTTTATTCCACTTTATATTTGATCCCGTGCCCTTTTGTATTCGATTAGGGTTTTTGGCATCCAATGGGGTACCATTTTATTTGGGAGTTTAGTATGCGTGGGCCAGGTCATATTCGCTTTAGGTGCTTATTTGGGCATTTTCGAGCTCATGGAAGCCGGAAGATTTGTTTTTGGGTAAAAGGAAAGTGACTAAAAAACGGACAACAAAACTAAAAATTTGCTCTCCGTTTAGGATTGGAGCCGAGTCATTAGCTGTAGCGCAAAACACGTACGCAGTGTCTTGGTTTAAAGGCAAGGAGCTGAACATGGTATTCGGATTACAGTTAAGTTTTGCACGAGTGGGCTCTACGGTCAATTTTAACGTTATGGAACCCATTTACAAGTGGATGAGTCATTATTATTCGGGTTATGTTTGTTTAGGAGTGGTCCTACTAATAGGTATGCCCCGTTTGGACAAGTTTCATACAACCATTTATATTTTTAAAAATTGTTTTTTGGGGGCGTAGCGTCTTCCGTGTGCGTCATGTCTTTGATATCGGCTATGATCTTGGGTTACCTGGATAAGCGAGCCGAAAAGATTCTGCGCAAGAAAGCCAGCCAGGCTGGAGAAGTGATTCGCTTTACCGACGTCAAAGAGTTCCCCGTGACATTCTGGCTCATGTCGGCGATTTGCGTCGCCTACTACGTTGCCATTTTCCCGTTCATTGGTTTGGGACAGTAAGTGAATCACACCTACTCTTAAACGAAACCCACCCTTATTTCCCCATTTTCCAGGGTGTTTTTCGAGAGGAAGTTTGATTTCTCTCCCAGCCAAGCCAACGCTGTCAACAGCATTGTCTACATCATTTCCGCAGTGGCTTCTCCGCTCTTAGGTTTGCTGGTTGACAAAGCTGGGAGGAATATTTTATGGGTAGTCATCTCTGTGGTGGCCACTATTGGCTGCCACGGTCTCTTGGCCTTTACATTCCTTAATCCCTTCGTAGCCATGGTATACGCACATCTCTTATTCTCTTGCTTTACGAATGAAAGATTGACAAACTCCTTTTGATTTTAGAGCATTATGGGTGTTTCCTATTCCATGTTGGCCAGTGCCTTGTGGCCGATGGTAGCCTTAGTCGTACCCGAGTACCAATTGGGAACGGCCTATGGAATGTAAACAAAACCAAGAAAAGGAAGGATTGGGTGGGGAATTTACGGAATTCTTTTTTTTTTTTTAGTATGCAAGCAGTGCAGAACTTGGGATTGGCAGTCATTACCATGCTGGCTGGACGAATTGTGGACATTAGAGGGTACTTGGTACTAGAAGTCTTTTTCCTGGCTTGGCTATGCGGTAATTTTTTAACCAAGACCTTACTTTAGTTACATAATACTTTTTTTGACCCGACTAGTCGCCTTGGTGGCCTCCGTCCTAATTTGGGTCATCGACGCTGGCCGAGAAGGGATGCTCAACTTGTCAGTGAGCGCCAGAGACAAGCGAGAAAAGGAGCTTCTGTAAGCTTAAACAAAGCAAAAAAAAAGAGCAAAATTGATTTGTAGCTGGGTTCCAAACTTTTTTTTTTCTTTCTTATTTTTGTGCACAGGGCGAGAGAAAACTTGGAAAGAGAGAAATTCTTCGCGTCCGGTACAGTTTCGGACGTGACGCCGTACGATTTACTCCAACCGCGCTCCGATTTCCAGATCCGGAATCGATACTTGTCTCGGATTGGCGCACGGGTAGAGTGTCTTACGCGCTGTCAGCTTGCAGTCTCAGAGACTCGCCTTTGAGCTTGTTTTGCTGTTTTTTAACACTTTTTGTTTGCCTAGTCTTTTTCTCCGTCCAAGTGATTATGATTATGTGCCACTAATTCTTGTTTCCCGTTAGATGCCCGTTCATGTTATCCCGCAAGCGAGCATGGCCTACCGCGCCTTGCGTTGAATGTACCTTGCACCCAAGGGGCGTTCCGTTATCCAGAACAAAAAAGGTTCTTATCTTGCAGCCGACGAGTATATACTTGTTATCCTATCAAATTTTTGTTTTGTTTTTTGGGGTGAACAAACTCAATACAACTGTGAAAGAAAAGAATCCCCTTTTCAGCAGTATATCTACAATTCTATTAAACCGTCAACATTTTTTTCCCTTGTGCTTCAAAACTTTCGAGACCATTATAAACGGCCACTCTGGACACTCCCCCTTCAACACTCGAACATTTGGCTGATGACGGGAAATAGTTTTAGCAAAAATACAGAGAAATCATGCTTGTAAAACAGTTTGGGGGGACGAAAACAATGTCGCGTCAAGTTTCCATCTGGAGCCGCGAAGGCCAGAATAAATAAAATAAATAAACAATGTTGGTTAGAAAATGAGACAAAATAAAAGGACGAAACATAAAGTCAACAGAGACATAAACTGAACCCAAAGGTGGGGCAAGGTGGTTAAGAGGGGCAAATGGGAGGGGAGTCCCATGATTGTTTTTTAAGTTAAGCAGCTTGAGTCATTGGAATATTAAAAAAAAAATCTTCTTGCTTGAGGGTTCAAGCCTCCGTCTCTCCTTTTAACCGCAGTCGGGCAAAGTCTTCAAAAATGATGTCGTCCTCGTTATCAATCCCTGTCCCATCCCTAGGCACAGAAAAAGAAAAAGATATAAAGCGATCCAAAGAATAAGAGGTTGAAATTTAAAATCAGGAAAAACGTACGTGTCCAGTTGAATCAAATTTGTATCGACCGGGGAACCGGCATTTAGATCGTCCGTTTGGGCATGGCCGTGCGAGTTCCGCGAGGGGGGCGGGCTATCCTCCGGCGGCTTCGAATGCATCATCGTGAAAGGTAACTCGGCCACCAAATCCCTGGCCCAAGAACATAACATTCAATCGCATTAAGATAAATCAATTAGAGGAAGGAAGTCTTTACCCTCCCAGGGGTCCCAAGCAGAGCTTGACTTTGACTTTATATTGGACAATAATCCCCAAGTTTTCCTTCTGCACTGGCTCCGTCAAACTGCATTAAAAGGGGAAGAGTGAAAAACCAAAAGGATGAGCAATTGGATTGGTGTCCAGTTTCGTATCGTCATATTTTTACACGGTGGATGATGCTAAATTGGTGTCTTCATGCTTTAACTGGCCATCCAAAGCCAAGCCTCGTTTGTCTTTATTATTGGCCAGTAAAGGCGTCAAATAGTAAACTTTGGACAAGGTAAAACCCGGCCCAATGGGACAGCCGTCTTCGCTTTCCAGTTCTGCAACCGTGCATTTGTACTGGGCGGTGGAAAAGAGACAAATATCTGCGAACTGGCGCACTAGAGACAACCAAAGAAAATAAGAAAAATAAATTCAAGCTGGATTCTTCCTTTTTAAAGAAAAAAAATGGCAAATTTAATTACCCGAGACTTTAATCTTCTTAACAGTCTTGTTGGAATTGTTCTGAATATGGACGTTAACAGCCACAGTTTCCCCATGGTAATACAACTAAAAAAAGAAGTAAATTCCCCAAGGCTTTAATAATTCCTGTGACTTAACGAAAAGGCATTTTTTTTTACTTCTTTGTCGAGCGAAGCTTCTAGATGTAATTTGCTAGGACTCATCATAAAGTCTTTGCTCACTTCCACTGATGGCTGCTCGCCCTGCTTTCCAGGTGCATACATGATCTTCCGAATGGCCAAGCGCACGGAATTTCTAAAGAAGGGACCATGCAATAAGTCATCTCGAAGCCAAGATCTCTAAAAGTATATACCTTTTATGAGGCTTATCATCGCTCGTCGCCCCCACAAAGGCTTTTAACTCGTAGTCTACACCGCAAGGTTTGCCAGTATCGCCCGGCGCTGGCTGCAGCGTTACCGATGCCGGACACCGCGGAGGTAACTCGAAGAAAAAGGGGAATGCATGGCTTCCCAGCTTCTTAATCAATCTTTCCTGTTTTTCGGTGACAAGAGACATTTATTTTATTTAACCATTTTGAGAATGATAAAAAATCACCTGTAACCGGGTGAGGGGACGATTACTGGCCATTTCCAAAGGGTAGATTTGAGCAGAAGCCAAGTACAAGTCTTTGCGGAATGTAAGTCCCAGTACATCCAGATCCTCTCGTCCGTAGCGGAACGCAGCCAGCACATGGCCGTACACTTTACGGTCCTTGAGATAGTCCGGATCGATCAGCACCACGCCGTCTGCAACACAGAACAGAAAAGATCCATCTCATTCAAAGGGGGAAAAACATAAAAAAAGTACTGCAAACAGAAAAACTGCGTTGACTCACCGATGGGATCCACGTGAGTGACGTGATCCACAAAGTCCCGCTTGCCCAAGTACACCGTTATCTGAAAAGCAAATATAAAATACATGTAGTACACTCTTAGCCCTAGGCTTTACGTAAAAAAATATATACCTTTCCATTTGGCGAGCTTTTCTTGAACACCCTGCCGGAAAGGGAAAAAAAAAGAATGAATAAGACAAACACGAAAAAACGGTCTAACGAAGAGCGATTCTGTGCTAACCCAAACAACGTCGCATAACAATCAAGCGCTCATTAGTTCCAACATTCAAGTTTTCGATCTCTGCCCAGCGTTGACAAATAGTGGAAAAAATATAACATTCAAGGAGGAGGCCAAACTTGGCTTGGCTCCCGAAACGCCAGACAAACAAACTCGAGACATTTTTTTATTTATTATTATTATTCTCGCTTTTTAGAAAGTTTGACGCTCCCCAAAAGTGCTCTGGTGTATAATTGCAATGGGCTGATGCTCTCTAACCTTTGCCAAAGTTCTTGATCCTTGGGAGTCATGCGACATGGGAAAAGACAACATACATACATATTACAAAATTAAACATGCAGACTTCTTGTCCAATTGTAAGAGAAAACAAGTTTTTTTTGCGACCCTCCCTCTTTTTTTTCTCTAGAAACCGAGTGGAATACTTTTCTATAAGGACAATTAATCCGCATCAAACTGACATGTCTCTTTTTGATGAGACATCAGGCTTTTGGAAAGGAACTGGGAGAAAAAGTGGACCGGACTACTCCGACAATTCAAAAGATGAACACATAACGCGGAAGCTGCGGTACGCGATTAGGATTACGCTACTGGAAACCATACCGGGATTTTAAAAAATAAAATAAAAATGCAGAATCAGAAATCCCCCGTTTCAGTACTTTATACATCTTATTTCCAATTTTTTTTGGTGGGGAGAGGATTTAAAAGCTCAGAAAACGATACCTCAGGACAGGATGCAAATCCTTCTGCGACATATACTGTACACAAGTTCTCTCGCCAACCAGCTCATTGTTACCTGGCAACGCGTCTCTGGGCCCAAACAATAACTATTATGATGTAGTTTCTGGGGGTAACTGGGTGCTAGTATGCCTTTGGGTAGTTTCCCTCTTCCCAGCGAGTCATTGATTTCCAAATTGCTAACGCCTAATCGGGCCTTCACCCAACTCTTACGTCGATAAAGTACCCCAGATCGAGGCGCTTTGTGGTACAGATAACTGGTTTCCCGCTACAAGCCCCCCCCCCTTAAGCCCTTCCCGAACATGTATGTAGAGAAACAGCAAGTGTTTTTCAAGATCAATACCCGAAAACACCTTTTTCTAAGGAAATAATCCCCCAAAATAAAGAGAAATAAAAGCGTCTTTTTTTACCTGGTGCCTTGCCGTTTTCCTTCCTCCATAGCGCTACTGGCATGGGCGAATCACGAAACGTCTTGCTATATTTTTTTTTCTCTTCCCCGCTCCCCGAAATCTCGGTATCCCAGATATTTCAATTAGAACGGGCGTGCCAGATGTGTACGCGGATAACGTTGTCAATCACATCCCAATACGCCAAACTATCCCAATCCTGCAAAGCGAGCGTGGGTTCAAAGTTTAATGGTCCGAGGGCTTCAAAACATGGCATAATCAAGGACACATAACACACTCACACATAACAGCGCACAACGCTCATTAACATGGAATGGACGGAGCGAATGGCTGTTTGCCAGTCAATTTACAAGGTACCGGGAGCGACTACTGCTACTACTGCGAGGGGGAAACACGGCCGTTTTTCACCACTTTCTCACACCCAGATAAAGGACCCAGAGCCAATGCCTCTCCCGCTCCTAGAGGATATGTTCCAACATTACTGCAGCCCATCGTTTTGGATAGCTGAAAAGCAAAAGGGGGGTTGTCTCAATCCCCCCTTCAAGTTATATCCATCGCTAGTCTGCGACGTCGCAAGCCGACCAGTACCGAGCCAGGTTGCCATGAAAACGCATCAATTCATTATAAGCTTAATCTCTTTTGCATGCCCTTCATAGCTGCTACACTACTCTGGCTTTTTTTCATTTTGTCTGTACCTGAGCCCCTCCAATCCTCCGCACGGGAACCCCTTTAATCCGCCAAACTTGGGGCGTCTTTTCAACCATCTCCCACGTTTCTCATTAGATGTGATCTATGCAAACATGATTCAAAGCGAAAGTGGCCTACCGCGAATTGAGATCATACCGTATTGGCTATACCACTATCCACAGGTTCACCAATCCTTTTTCTTATTTATAATATGACAAAACGAGTCCTGGGTGAATATTGAAAATCCAATGACAGCGATACAAGCTCTGCAGTAATTCATCCTCTTTTTAAAGAGCTGAAAGGGAAAGAGATTGACTGCAATAACGACTGTCACCTCTTGGGGAAAGCGATGAATTTATTTTGTTCTCCTCGATAATAACATGAAAAGAAAAAAAGGCAAAAGGTTGCTGCTGCTGAGAAGCTGCTGCGTGGATCAATAAGTCGAGAGAAGGATGCTGGGAGCATTTTTGCACAGAAAAAAGCCACCTTCTCTCCAACAAAAATAAAATAAAATAGAATGAAGGGCGCCATGACTACAAACGCCAGCCTACGGAAAATGCTTACGGAAAGAAAGGAAACAAAATACAGACTGACTCTCAAATTCTTTCCGGCACCAGCCCCCCCTCTGCAAAGCAGATGCCCCTCGCACCCCCCAACCCGGATCTCTGCTTTTTTCCCTTCTCTCGAAGCACGCATCAACACGAGAAAAAGAAACCAAAAATGGCCAAGCCTTTTCCCCAAATGAACGTCAAAGACTAGCCCCAATGTCGCCTTCTAAAAGAAGTCAACTCTTACTTAATTGCTGCAAGAACAAGAAACTTGAACATTCGTTTGCTCGTTTCACTCAGTGAGATTAGGAGCGCGTTCTTTTTATTTTCTTCCAGAGAAGGGAGAAAAATTAAAAAAAAAAACTTGAAAATGGCAATCGAATTTTTCACAAATTCCGTTATCATGCCTTTATGACAAGCTAAATTGAATCTCATTTTCTTATTTTGATTTTAAACCCAAAAAGGAAGGGAATTTTTCCTCGTTTGATATCGAGGCACACACGCGAGCCCCCTTGTTCGGAGGGAAGTTAAGGATGTGAGCTTTAATAGCACTCCAACTTAGAAATGCGACTCCCTCAAACTCGATAAGAAGAGCCTCTTTGCAAACAAATAAAACGTCCCTCCTGCTTCCTCCTCCTGTCATCGTGAAGGAGGACCTGATTTGGTAAAAGTGCCTTCCACTCCGCTGGAAATGAGAAACTGGAGTCGCTTCATCCCTTTTAATCCTCTTTTTCTCCCACCGTCTCAAATCGGCTGATAACGTTAATTAAGCTTTCGGGTAACGAACTTCCAATAAGGAGCGAAATCCATGCTTTCTTGGGTCCTATTTAAAAAGAAAAAAACTCAACACACACACGCACGAGAACGTGGGCAAGTTCAAGAGCAAAAGCAGCATTGGTTCGAGGACCTACTGGGGCGCGTCAACTCGACAAAAGAGAAGACGCAGCCAAGGTTAAAAACACGGAAACGAAGCGGTCCTGGCTTGCAGACAACAGACGACCAAATGCCCCAATATCAAAGAAAAGAGGGGTTAGGGGTGGATCGCAAATGAGGAAGTAGTTGAGGGGGGAAAGGATTTCACAAACAACTCGGAACGGACTACCAGTTCACTTCCGGGAACGAGTCCCCCTCATAAAGTCGAGCGCACGTGCCAATACTAACGACTGATGATCAAAAGCTGTTAAAAGCCGCGTCAGCCTGACATTGCACAAATTAGAACGATCAAAACGAGAGAGCGGCGATTAGATATGTACGGGACTCCCCCCCCCAAAAAAAAAAAGAAAAAAAACGTCGCGACAGTTTTTATCTCGTTTGATAAGTGTATATGTGCCAGTGAGCGGGCTCGACAGACGTCAAGCCGGATGGAGCTTTAACCGGGAGGGATAGGAGAGGCATCAAGTTGTAAATCAGCCGAGATCCCCGTCCTGGGACCTCAAGTCAAAGGTCCGCTATTATATGATTAGCTCGTGTAAAAACCTGCGGGTTTTTTTCTTTTGTGTGCATGCTACTGGGAGCTGCGCGAAAGACACTTGTTCGCCTCCAAAAAGAGAGAAAGGTGGGTGGAACAAACAACAAAGGTCAGCTAAGAAGCTCCTTCGCGGAACGGCGTCAACAGGAAGGGAAGTGAAAAAAAAAATTCCCTTTGACGTTAGGCTTAGAAGGTTTCGGGGGCTACAGAGATCGTTGCCGGGGCTCAGCTCTTGTTATTCAGGTGTGAGAAGGAGAGGGGGTCTTCCAACGCATTTAAACCGAGTCAAAAGGCTTTGGTATTCCTGCTGGCTGCATGTGAATCAAGGGGGCCATGATCTCAACAAAAGAGCGACAAGAACGGAAAACCAAGTACTGCCGACATGTTCAACGGCTAAGGCCTGGCTTGGAAGGCTTTACAAAGCGATTTGAGTTCCTCGTCCCACAATCAATCGGAATGGCAGGAATAATTATACATGTAAAAAATATACAGAGAAAATAAGTTCAGAAGCCAAAACTTACGTCAGAAAAAGTTGACCGGGTAAATTCCTGGGACCGGCCAAGAGAACGATTAATAACACACCCAACCTTGGATTCTCAACTAAAGTAAAGAAATATAATTAAAACCCACATCTTCTACTAACAAAAAAAAAATACAATGATTTTCCCTTGTTGACAGAAAAGGGAACAGGGAAGGATGGGATTGAATACATACTTGCTTGCACCGCCGTAAAACACGCTTGCAATTACTACGTAATGAGCCAATTTGTACCGGTGGTATATAATAAAGCTTTGAATCACAAAATCCTGTTAAAAAAGGCGCTACTTTAATTAATTTAGAGCACAATCACGCAACTGTCACACACACTCTGATGACAGACTCCGCCCGCAGTTTTGCCATAGCAACTGGAGAACAGAGCCACCTAGGGAAGGCCAACAAAGAAATCCTTACAGACGAATGGGGGCTGCTATGGAAGCCCCGAGAGGACAAAACTCAGGACTGCAGAAAGTAACTCGGGAACCGCAGAAAGTGCACGTATGTGTACATAAATGCACATAAGTGTACGGAAAGTAGCAGAAAGTACACAGAAAGTGCAAAAAGCAACTTAACGCTACTTTCCCGCTACTTTCTGCCACTTCCTGTCACTTTCTGCTACTTCGTGTCACTTTCTGAGTGGCAGAAAGTGACAATAAGTGGCAGAAAGCACGCAGAAAGTGCAGTAAGTAACTTTAAGTTACTTTCTTACTTTTTTACTTTAAGTTACTTTAAGTTCTGTTACTTCCTGCTACTTTCTGCCACTTATTGTCACTTTCTGCCACACATTGTCACTTATTGTCACTTCCTACCAGGCATAATGCCCGTCCAGAAGGCCCGCCCTCAATCATAGTGTCCAGTCTCAAGACCTGGGGGCGGGATCATCCCTGAATAGGATGCTGTGCTTTACATGTCATGCTAAAGAGAGTGCCCTCTTTTGGCTGTTGGGCGTAAATGAATATGAATATTTCTGGCGCCATAGCTTCCCCCTGTAAGAAAATGTTTTTCTGATGTGGTAGTAGGTTCTTTTTGGCAGAAGGAGAGGCTGTGGTTATCTGTTCGAAAGAGTAAATATTAAAGTCCGTAAAGAACTTAGTGTTTGGTAGAAGGTAACCAAAGAACAAACTTATGGCGTTTTTCTTTGGGACCACTGGTGCACGTTTTTCTAGCACCCAATTTTTCAAACATATCATATCGCAGTGTTTGGAAAACTCAGTGCCGAAAAGTGCAGCGCTATGTTTCCCAACGAAAAACGTCATTAGATTCCGGACGGGACTTAGGTTCTGCACGAGTGGACCGGAAATAAAGTTAGAGTCCGAGAAGGACTTAGAGTTCAGACTAAGGCAACCGCGGAATAAAGTTAGAGCCCAAAAAGGACATATAATCTGGGCGGTAAACTGTTGTATTTGCACATACACTCATAACCGAAACTACAGATCACGGCCCAACCAAGACTCTAAGCTACTCACGACTGCCCCACAACGACTACTCTCGACTAAAAGCTAATGACGACTGCCCCACAACGACTACTCCCCGCTGACTGATGATTATCAATCAGTGAAGAAAACAATTCATAAGCGTGGGCGGATGGCAAATATAAAAGCGTAACAGTATTGGGCAATAAGCGGACAAATGAGATCATTTCTCTAGAGAGTGACATCTAGGGAGAGCGGGAGAATTTAGGTGGGGTATTCAAAAATAAGCGGGAGTACAAAAGCACATTCTTACACCCCTAAGTCTTGGGGATTCTACTTTTTATTTTATCTGTGTATTTCTGTGTTTGTTGACAGCTGCCACTCAGAAAGTGACAATAAGTGGCACGAAGTAGCAGAAAGTGACAGGAAGTGGCAGAAAGTAGCAGAAAGAAACGTTAAGTTACTTTCTGCACTTTCTGCGTACTTAATGCGTACTTTCTGTCACTTTCTGCTACTTTCTGCATACTTATGTGCCTTTATTACAGTACGTTTTAAAAAAACGACCCCAACAACGCGTACCGTCCTAATGGCCCGCAACTCTTGTGTCTGGGAACAGCACTACGAAATAGCATTACGGCTATTCGCAGCACTGTTTCTAGACGCGCATTTGCGGGCCATTAGGACTGTACGGTTTTATGGGTCGTTTTTTTTAAAACGTACTGTACACTTATGTTCACTTATGTACAACAAGACGGCAGTAATAACTGTCGAGTAAGCTGGGCAAGTTGGGGCTGGGGGGTGAGTGTGAATCTAGCTTTTTTGTCAAGAGATGGCTGTAGTTGTGGCAGTAGGAGCGGGCTGATTTGAATGTGGGATTTTATGCGGCGATGTCGATAAACTTTGTGTAGTTTGTTCTTTGCTTGAGGAATTAGTAGTGAGAGAGAAGAATGTGATGACATCAACGTAAGAGGTTGTTTGCCTGAGGCATTAAATGTGAAAGAAAAAATCTTTGATGGAAATAAGAGGATAAAGTAAAGATGAGAAATAGTTGCAGAGATTGGGGAAAGAGAAAGGATGAAAGGAAGTGTGGAAGAAATTTAGTACTGTAGATGGGTTTTGGAATATGATACGCAAAGATGAAAATTTAGGTGTCGACAGGGTAAACTTTGTCGGCGTGATACTGTTTTGTTTAGTTTCGTTGTGTTAAACGGGGTATGTAGGTGTAGTTGTAAAGTGCAGTTGTCGGTGTTTGAGTAGGTCTTTTTGTTGGAAATAAGCTCCACACTACAGACACGAAAGCCATAGGCGTGCATGGAACACCACGGCTTTCTGAGCCGAAACCATTCCACCAGGCCCGTACCCAGGATTTTTTTTCGGGGGGGATTTTAACCCGAGAACTTGAAATCCTATTTTTGTCGTATACCATCTTTCCGGTAAGGAAACGGGGATACGAAAAAGGGGAAAAGTTATCGCGTTGTTCGAGCTTCAAAACGGTCAAACAAAACCAAAGCTCAATTTGAAGTAAACTGCTCAAGTACCATATGCTAGAAAAACGTATATTTTTCATTTGCGGAAACTTTCGATGGGGGTTTAAACCCCCGACCCCCCCCCCTGGGTATGGGCCTGCATTCCACCCTTGCGAATAACGAGCTTTACAGACGAGTTTCATATTGACAACAAAACCTAGGAAACTTCTGCAAAGCAGTAGTTAAAATACAGTTAAAATTAAACACAGAAAATGACTATGTACTATATGAACCAATTCCAAAACGAATAATAAACGTTCATGCACTGTATATAATACCAAAACAAAAGCAACCCGACAAATAACAATCCAAAAAACTATATTTATATTTATTATTTACAATGAAAGAAAGTAAAAAATAAACATACAGTTTGACACCCACTTCTACGAAATCAAGAAGCACTTGGCACAGCAGAGGTGCTCGGGGGGGGGGGGGGGGGGGGGGGGGGGGGGGGGGGGGGGGGGGGGGGGGGGGGGGGGGGGGGGGGGGGGGGGGGGGGGGGGGGGGGGGGGGGGGGGGGGGGGGGGGGGGGGGGGGGGGGGGGGNATGGCCAAGAGGAGTTACTCCTCACGACCCCCCCCCCCCATGAGCACCACTGGGCACAATTAAAGAAAAAGTACTTGCGTATGAGATGAGAAAACTATTATAGTAAAAAGAAAAGAAAAGACCAAACCAAAAATATGGAACAGCACCAATGATGAATAGTTTTAGGCAAATGATGACACGAAAACATGTGACAAACTAGCCTAGTAGACTAACGTTCTTCCTATTCCCTCCAGCAGGATCAAACTTTTGCTCTTGGCCCAACGTGCTATGGATCCTGCCGTCGGCAAAGTTTCCTTATACGACTCCCTCAGATCCCGCCTCTTAAACCTACAGAGCTTACCGAACACCTCCCAAGCTAAAATAGCACGAGAGGTTTAGCACACCAAACGATAGTATAAGCTGGGCAGTCCTTAAGGACTTGCCCAGCTAATAATTATGTGCACTTTCTGCGGTTCCCGAGTTACTTTCTGCAGTCCTGAGTTTTGTCCTCTCGGGGCTTCCATAGGCTGCTACCTATAAAGCATGGCGTAGAGTCAAGGATCATGGATACAAGGTTGGTTCGTCAGGGGTATTAGCATTTGAATGCTTTTCAGCTGTGACGTACTGTACGTCATTAATACCAATCAGCGCACGGCCTTAGGCAAGGAGCTAATGCGGGAAAATACGAATAACTTCTGTAGGACATATCCCACGTAGTGCCACGTACAGTAACCAACTTATTGATCGTTCTTGTGGAGTTTCGAAATTGACCAATCACAGCGCTTATCCCCTGTTTGGATGGGTTTTTACATTGCTTGCCTACTTCTACGCTCAGGTAGGGTTCTCAACAAGTCCCTCCTAGTCCCCAGTTAAATAAAGGAGCAGATCAGTCAATTAAACGCTTATCCCCATCCAAACAGGGGATAAGCGCTGTGATTGGTCAATTTCGAAACTCCATAAGAACGATCAATAAGTTGGTTACTGTACATTGCATATCCCTGTTTGTCTTGCTCCGTATTAGTCATCCTGAATTAATAACTTTAAAAATATTTATTTTAAAAATATGTAGTTAAAAATATCAAATAGCTTATTAGTACGCAATTTGCGTTCGTTTATAAATGTTTTGTATTAATTTATTATTTTGTTTATTTTTCTTAATTTCTTCCTCCCTTCACTTGTGGGAGTTGACCCCTTTAACTTCGATAAACCCTTCACCGTACACTTTTCATTTGAAGTAATACGCACATTGCACCATTTGATTCTAGTAAAAGTTCTTTCGCGAACAAAACATTTTACTACCTCCTTTGGCAGTGCAGGAAATTGACTGGAAAGGGAATTAACTGGGCCGTTCGTAACATTTTCTTTTCGGCTCACATTTACGCCATGCGTATTCCGAAAAGTGTTTCGAAAGTGGCGCATTGAAAATAAATGAGCTACGTCATTTCCAGGCGGAGCTGAATGGCTACCCCGGGCACGCGCTGCGGGACGAACTAACCTTAGCCGCGTTTGAGTTGTACGGTGTCGTTCCAAGTGGTCGTTCCAAGTTTTCGAAATTTATGCTTAGTGCCGTTATGTTTAGCTTCACTTGGCAAGTCGTCGTTGAAAGACAGAGGGGGATTAAAAAACGGCTTTTTAGCAAAGCGCAGCTTAACCACGCCTTTGTTACGCTCGTCAGTCTTGTTTACATGTCTTGTTTCTGAGTTTAAGAATAAAATATATGCTTTGATTTCTAATGTCTTTTTGTAGTTACCAGTATTCTCACTGTTTATTTGAAAGGTTTACTATGGAATTAAAAATAAAACTGTTATCCAAATGCATTAAGTTGCTTCTGGAATCGACAAATAATATTGTCATGGTGTTACCAGTGTTGTCATTGTTTGACGAACGTGAAGAAGAGTCCGTAAATATTTTGAGCACTTTAATACAAAGCTTATCGGTTTTCATTTCCCCAACTATACAAGCCAGAATTTATGATTTTGAGGTCATTATTGATCAGCTTTCAACGGTACAATTATTAAATTCACCAAACAGTTGTTGTAATATCCTTGTACTGCAGTTAGCAGTTCATATAACTATAACCCTGAGTTCAATAATTGTGTCCGACTGTATGGAGTTTGCCTTTGTTGGCTTTTTTAAATTACAGCTGACGAAATGCTTCAACTGTCACATTTACCTGACCATCGCTTAAAAAACTACTTCTGTTTCTTCTGGTTGAACCCGCTTGCACCTACAGGTAGGTCAGGCACTAACAAATGCTCTAAATGTAGAATCTGAACCAAAGCCATTGACAGATATCGTGTTTCTTTTCTATCTAATAACTAAAATTTAATACAGTGGAACCCACTTAATTGCAACTCGGATAGCGACAAGACCCGCCTAATCACAAGCAAATCTCAAGGCCCGTTTTACTCCCATTTAACGCA
>JAGJRO010000426.1:0-33282 GCA_022832285.1 Lepidurus apus apus | reverse complement strand
ATGATTCATCGGCAAGCTCTGGCCGTCAAAGGACTCGTTCCCGTACTTGAGGTCGTCATGGAAAACGTCATCACAATGGTGAACTTCATTAAAGCAGGTGCTTTAAACACCAGACTCTTCAGAAACTTGTGTTCTGAAAACGACTCAGTCCACAAGAATCTGTTTTTTTTATGCAGAAACCCGTTGGCTTTCACGAGGGAATGTTCTGAATCGCTTTTGGGAGCTAAGACGTGAAATCGAGATGTTTCTGATGGACAAGAAACACGTTCTCGCTGGTAGGTTTTCCGACGAGCAATGGTTAGCGCGGATTAGTTATCTTGTAGTTATTAGTTATCTTTTCCCACTTGAACGGACTTAATCTGCAGCTTCAAAGAAAATCCGTGAACAGAATTTCTGCACGTGAAAAGGTGTCTGCTTTCCAACAAAAACTTGAGTTTTGGCTGGCAAAGGCAAAAGAAGATAAAATTGCTTCATTCCGACCCTTTCTTTGTTCTTGGAAGAAGCAAATGACATTGGTTTCATTGAAATAAAAGACGACGTGATCAGCCACTTAAAGCGGTTGTGCTTGCGCTTTAAGGAATACTTCTCTGAACTAGAGATATCTGCATATCAGTGGGTTATTAACCCATTTTTATGTAAACTTTCCGAAGTTCCTGGCAGCGATACTACTTTTGATGAGCAATTTTTGGAGCTTCGTTCCAGCAGTCATTGGAAGATGTTGTTTGACGACAAAAAGGATCAGGTGGAAGCTTTCTGGACTAAAGTTAAAGAAGAATACCCCTTGATAGCAGAGGAGGCACTGACTCAATTACTGCCGTTTCCTAGCACCTACATGTGTGAGGTAGGATTTTCTACCCTTGCCTTCATAAAGAACTCGAAGCGAAACTCCTTGTTGAATCCAGAATACGATATGAGATGTGCGCTCTCCCCCATTGCACCCAATTTTGAAGCACTGGTCAACAAGATGGAACGGTGGCATTTTGCAAATTAAGTTCGAGTGTAATTTAGTCCACTTATTCCTCTCCAATGTGATTCGACATTGATTCCTGCCAGCTATTGATAGATGCTTATCCCAGTATACCGGTTTATAACCTTGTTGTGTGCCGATCACCAATTTGTGACCCAGTCTATACCGATGGGTATTTAACTAAATTTACTAGTCTGTAACTTTGATCGCCGACTGAGTATGATCAGCAATGTTTGTTATGGGTAGAAGTTAAAAATAACTGCCCTCATGGAGTTGCGCTGTTCCAATAAATACGATTAAAAAAAACTACTTATTACCATTTTTTTTTCTTTATTACAGGATTTTATTCGTTGAGTTTAAAGTAAGATTGGGTAACGGGGTTCTCGGACAGGAAATTTTGGGCAACGGTCCAAAACTATTGAGAAGCACTGTATTAGACTAACACGAAGTTCTACTGACTAAATTTGTCCACGTAAATGGACTAAAACCATGCCGCGACACTAGCCCTTAGTCATCAGAACTCTTACCTCCACTCTAGTACTCCTATAGTATTAAACTGTAACAGGATTCTATGTTCATGGCGGAAGCTATTGCTATTTTGCAAGTGACCCAGAAAAATCAAACAAAGGACACTAGGAGCGTACTGTACGTAATCTTTTGACTCCAAAGCGTCCCTGCTATCTGTTCAGAATCCGCGTTCACATATCAGCGAAGAAATTAGAAGTACGTTAAACGAGATACACGAAATGGGGTACACGATAGTCCTCCAGTGGATTCCCAGTCACTTGGGGATTACAGGAAATAAGACAGCAGACAAACTGGCCAAAGAGGCGTTTGTCAACGGGACCATTGTAGTAATCCCTGGTAAAGGGGAAAGGTGATAAAATACCATTGAACGTCAACTTCAAGAAAAAGAATTCCGCCTCCGGAAAAATAAAGCTAGTCACAGATTTTTCAAGAAAATTTCACAACCCTCCCGACTACAAAGTGGTTCTATTAAAAAAAATAGGAAAGTAGACGTGGCATTATCACGAATAAGAACGGGGCATAGTAAGCTCAACGAACATATACTGAACCATCTAGCGCACGACAAAGATGGCAGAGCAAGCCGAAGGTATAAGCGTGATTATTGGTCGTTTAGACGTGTTGTTTAGGCACTAATTATTTTTCATACCTTAACCACAGAAAACAAATTAACGCCGCGAGCGCGGAGGACGACGGGAAATTTGTGATAGATAATTACGCAAGTTTGGCCACTGCAGCAGTAAAGGCTGCAGTCACCGCGGCTTTGGAGGAAGTTAGCTTCGAAGCCGCTGAGTGGGCGGCTTGGTGTTTCGGGGCCATCCGCCGCCCTAAGCGTACGTTTTGAACTCGTAATCCTCTAATTATGCAGAAAACTTATTAATTTCGTTTAGATTATGGGGTTTTTGCACTAAGTGAAAGAAGCGAGGACACAGCCGGAAACTGCTGTATAAAGAACGGCCAAGAAAAGTGAACCTGAAAATGTAATTCGTTACAATAAAAATCTTTTCAGAACTTATTTACCTGACCTGATCTCAATTGACTTCTCAAGAACTTCCTTCCATTTCAGACGTTCATTCTACGACTTAACTGATACAAAAACCGTTGTACAAAGCAACGAAAAGACAGTTGAAAACCGTTGACCACAGGAACAGTTCGCCACACCCAAGGAGACAAATACATTTTAATTTATTTCCAAGTCTCGAGTACTTTTAGGAAATTTTTGACTCGTAGTCCTCTAATTATCAGAAAACTGTATTCCCCTTCAATAGCATGTTACCTATCTTCTGCAAAACGCAACACATTCCTAGTAAACGTTAACGAACTGCCTGCGTGTGACCGTTATACTAATGCGATTATGGTTGCTTTATGGACTGGGAAGGTCAGCCAAAAATGTCAGTATTATTGGAACTTTTATCGGAAGAGCCTGGAAGCCATTCAAGCCGGTCAACTTTTTCCCGAACAGAAACGTATATGCAGTGAACGTTGTAGCCGATGCTTCAGCAATAACTCTTATCCACAACTGCAAGCAATTCAACGGTGAATATGGATGTGATTTCTGCTATCTCCAGGCGTCGCGCATTCCGTCCGGCGAGTTTATCCCGCGGAGCCTGGGACTGCAACCCAAAGCCGTCATAGCAACATATGCTTGATTGCCCATAAGCCGAAACTACGGGTAAAGCTGTCAAAAGCACGAAGAAAGCGATTGTCCTTTCACTTGACAAAGGGCTGGATGTTGACCCTATCGTCCTTGAGTACATGCATGGAGTACTGCTAGGTGTAGGCCAGCAACTCTTTATACTTAAGACGAGCACCGAGAACAACGAAGAACCGATTTACCTTTCGTCCTACGCAAGTATGAGCAGTTAACCAGACGACTGCAGCCATCAAACCTCCCTCGGAAATCACTCGCGCTCCTCGAGCCTTGGGCGATTTAGCTTACTGGAAAGCTTCCGAACTCAGACTTTCTTTTATTTGCTAGCCCTAATTGGCGTTCTTCTCGCCAACTTTTTGAATCACTGGTTGCTTCTGTCCATTGAAATGTACAGTAATCAAATTATTGATCGTCTTATGGACTTTGGGTATTGACCAATGACGGCGCTTATCCGTCGTTTTGACCAATACTGTCGTTTCTAGACCACTACTACGCTTACGCAGGGTTTTCAACACAATAACCCTTCTAAACTCCCCAGTCAATTAAAGGAAGAGGTCATTCAATTAAGTGGCATTTAGTAGCGAAGCTAATCCCTCAACCTGGCAAAAAGGACAAAATAAGAAAGGGCATGGCGAAAATGAAGCAAGAAATTTATTTGTCGTGGCATGCCACGGAGGTTGGAAGCCTGTCGGCAAAACGGAGGGGGCCACACACACGATACTAAAATATATAATAATATTCTTGATCAAAATATTATTGATAAAAATATTTTTGACAAATAAATTTATTGCTGCAATATTTGTAGAAAGAGATAATTGAATTTTTTTAACAACCCGGATACTCCAGGCCTTTCGCTAATCCTGAAAAGGTTGTCAGGAGAAGGGAGTCATCAGGTGAAGGGAGAGAGGGTACCCGGACCACGGTGTTCTCCGCGACGCTGGGGACGGCAAAACTTTCTTAACCAACCTACGACGGTGAAGGTTCACAGAACAAGTATAAATAGTGACACACTGTGATAACCAAAGTAGACAACTTACAACCATCGTAAGACAAGGTGAGTCCTTCCAAATGCCACAATTTCCGATTTCACTTTTTTCTTTTGTTTCAGTTACAAGATGGATGAACACGTCGACTACAGCTTAACGAGCATCGACGAAAGGCGTCTGTTGGCCGCGTCACCAATGCCTGAAGTTTCCCATCCCGAGCCCCAGCATCCTGCGCCCCATCCCGAAGATTCGAAGAAACGATTCCGCAAAAGATTCCGCCATGTGTCGGAATACGAAGCACATGAAACACGCCTTTCTGACAATGCAACGTAAGTAACTTCAAGAATTTGTATATTTAATTTGTATAGGAGAAAACCCGGCACCGGCAAGGACGTGCCATTACGCCACCGGCGTGCCATTAGTGTTGACTTTATGGCAGTTTTTTAAGTTGCGAAGATGGCTCAGCTCATTGGTAGGATCAACTGGACCGTCGCATGAAAAACCATGAAGACCAGGTGCTGGAGCCAGTGGACGCTGAACCATGAAAGCGCAGCATTGTGTTTAATTAGTTATGTTGTGCTTTCTTTTTATTTGTATGTGTGATTTTTGTAGCGTATGTATCCTCAATTAGTAGCAGAATTGTTAATTTGTTAGATTGAACGGGACGTTCAAGACTAAGAGGGGGATTATGTGACGCTGCAAAAAATATGCTTAGCCGTTTCAGCACATCTAGTGTCTTTGCACGTAGACCGGATGGTGTGCAATTCTACTCTATCCTGTTTGCTTCGCGATTACTTGGCATGGGAGTAGAACTTAGACAGCAGGGCAGTTGGCTTAGATCTTTTGAACACATAACACTTAGACTTGACCACCTAGTGACCCCTTCGACGTTGTAACTGTAATCTTAATACACCTCCTTAAATGCAACGTCACAATATTCTATTCAGTGTCAGGTGTGGTGGGCTTTGGATGTGAAGCTGATGATTGCTGAATGGTCCAATTCATTACAAAAGTCTTCATCCTTTAAGACACTCCAACGTACGTGAGAAGAGATGTGTGGTGATGTTTATTTATGTTAATACTTATATTTTCTTAATATTATTTATGTCTTCCAGGATCTCTTAAGTCTTTCCATTCTAACTCTCCAAAATAAAAATAAATAAAAAATTTGAACTTTCTAATTAATGTATATACTAGGATCGGCCACTAGAGGTGTGGTGGGCTTTGGATGTGAAGCATGATTGCCCAATGGTCCAATTCATTGTAAAAGTCTTCATCCTTTAAGACACTCCAACGTACGTGAGAAGAGATGTGGTGATGCCAAAGTTAGGTCGATAGTCGACATATGGCCACGCTCGTTGTGGAACGTTGGGATATGTTCCATTGGTCCAGCAGTACCCAGTTTTTGTCGGTGATAAAATCTTGTGGTTGCGTGCCAGCAGTGTCCGGGTGCTTGTCCTTCCAAAGCGGGTTACTTTTATGAAGATAAAACCAGGCTTGTACGGAATTGGAGTTGATATGCACTCAAGTCCGGGTTATGCCTATTTATTGGTGCGTTAAGGAATTGGTCAAGTTCGACAACTCTTTTTTTTATAAGCGAGTTGAACTTGCACTTGATTTGGGATCAACTGTTTGAGAAGAACTTGGAAAGAAGTTGGATTTCACGCTAGGGGATTTGCATGTCGGAAGAAAGATGGCAACTCCTTTCTAGAAATTTAAATGGGAATCAAGTTCAACATTTTCACCAGGAACCTGTGACGCACTCAGTATATCCTTTTAACTCTAGGAAGAGGCAAAAGTTGAAAGGTGCTAATTAGGGTAAATAAGGGGAAAATAGGATGTAACTTATTATAGGCTGCCTTCCCTTAAAGCTTCCAAAAATAGCTAGTGGAAAGGAATAGCTCAACGAGTCCTATATAAGGTCTGATTTTTTTCCAATCAGTCTGCAGCGAAGTCTTGCCCTAAAAATGGAGTCCTGCTTTTACAAGTATTTCCCCCTTGCAAAGGGTTACTCGTTTGAAACAGTTGCCAATTTGTCTGGAAATGCATTTAACGGACTTGTTCGATTCCTTTGCTAGGAATTGGACTTTGATTTGAACTTGTATTAAAGTTAGTACAAAGACTTGGATTTGGAATTGGTTTTTAGGACAAAAGAATGACTAGGACTTGCAAGGACAAAGGACTAGGAGTTGCAATTACCTGTAACTGAGCGAAAGGAGCTGGACTTCGTTGCAATCCTTTTTTCGGACTTACGTACAAGCCTGCTCCAGATGCTGAATCTATACCGAACCCAACTTCTGCCCAAAATTACACATTCCTGTTCTTTATTTGACATCTTCAATTCCACTAGCAACGAAGAGTCGATCCAAGCTCCATACATACAACACTGCGAACGACGACCCGATCTGTGGGAAGTAAATCCCAAACGCCGGAAATTGTCCGACTACCTTCCATCAACGAATCAGGAGAAAGTTATAATTTCTTCTGATTTCTACAAACACTTTTTGTAAATCTTTTTCGGAACCTTCATACCGGGACACGTGACAACTCAATGCACTGAGACTACATAACAGTATGCCAGGATTCCTTGTGACGCGACAGAAAGACAAGTTTGACCACAGACGAACAGTTGAACACAGTCCACGGACTGTTTCAATACATTTATCTATTTCAAGTTGTGATCCATTGAATTAGTGAATTATTTTAGAACCGTCCATACGCCCAAGGCAACCCCCGCAGCAACTAACGATCCAATCGGCAGGTGAGATCAACCCCGGTCATCTGTAGGGCACTGCAACCACCCTTCTCCCATAAATCCGACCATAATTCGACCAACACTCTCAGCAAAATCGGCCATCCCGCAAACGAAGGTTCAAGAAGCCGGACAACATCACCGGAGTCCACAACAACAGCCCTGCGTCCACTACATACCAGATCCGTTCTCAAGACCCATCATTCCTTCCACGATAATTGCAATCCTCTCGTAACCCAACGTATCCTCAAAACCTCAATGATGCCCGTATTTGTAAGTATGGTCGGAACGGTATGCACTCTCAGCGATGAGATAAAGAAAGCGAACCGGGGAAAAGTCAAATACCATGCCGTAACAATAAAGGCAAACTGTCAAGGAAAAGTAAGGTATGCCAATGTTTGTCAGGGTTAATTGAAGATTGTCAAAGGTAAAGAATGTCAAGGGTAATGTTACGCAGGGTCAGGGCCTTTCGCATCTCGGTGATTTACAAGGGTGACAGGGTTGGTAAACTAATTAGTGAGTTGTCGTCATGAACAAATACACATAATACAGAAAAAGACTATCCTGTTACAATGCTGAATCTTCCAATTTGGGTATAGAACATGCGAAAATATGCGAGTGAAAGCACTGAAAAGCACACACTAGCCATTCTAGGAATGTGGGTCCTCCGTCGCAACTAGGAATGCGATCCTTTACTTCTTATAACGTTTTCGGTCCGAGGGCAAGCTTTTGAGAGTGCTGGCAGATTTGGGTGATGCAAGGTAAAACTGATGACCAAGGTTCAGCCGCTTGTGGGTCAGGCGCCTTCGGATTGGGGTCTATCATCATTTAGAAACAGCGTTTTGTGCAGATAAGTTTCGTATCAATTGACGAGGGGAAACATGACCTTAATTATTATTAGTAAGACAAGTACTAAATAAAACAAAATTCACAAAATCTACAGTGGTTTGCAGCTACAACCTGCAATCCGCCAAAGAATGGCACGGAAACTAAAAGTTGCCGAAGGGGGATGTTTCGGGTTGTTCGTTCGAGTTTCGCGGATAGAAGTTCCAACGTTTTCCAACGTTGTAAGGAAAAGAGAAAAGAGACAGCCAACTGAACTTTCCCACTGCCAAACTGCCTCATACTTTGCCCAACGCGAGAAAGTCCGGAAAGGTCTAGAACACCAGAAAGTTTCTAGAAAACTCAAAATTACTTGCACAAAATGTAAATTATATGGGCTAGAAAGCTGACTTAATTGAAGAGCTAAAGACCGACACAAAATATTGAGGAAACTAAAAAAAAAATTGAATTTGAATTTAGGAGAAAATAAGAGAAAAGGAGGTAAGTGTACACGATACTACTGACTGCGCCAAATTCGTAAGAAACCGGTAGGACAGCTCCGAACCACTGGACCATGTGTCTGTTCACAAGTGCTGTGAAAATAAAAAGCTATAATTTAAAGCTGAATATGTTAGTTAGAGAGGATCTAGAAAGAGAGACACAGGGAGTTTAAACTTACAGGCAAAACTTCACAACCAAAACACACCTCTGAGCAAGGGATAGGTTTGGATAGCCATGTTCTCGAACTTTCTGCGACTTTCGTTTTGCAGACGTTGGTCGAACGTGGATCGAACTTGGGTTGAACTTTAGGGATTTGAGCGGCATGGTTGCACTTGCTAACTCTAGAGGGAAAGTAATATTTTAGTGTTTTCTTAGATGGCGTTAGCTGTGCTTTTAGGCCAAAATATAGTTTCGAAGTTCCATAGAAAACAATCAAGTTGCTGTCAAAAATGGTAATTTGTGCCCTAAGTCTAGAAGAGCAAGCTCTAGTCCGACAATGGAAAGAATACAAAAAAGTTTTCTTGGATCCGCTAGATCCAGCGGAGCAACAACTTCCAGTCGTGATTCTCAAGGTTAGGAATTAGTATAACAGAAAAACTGCTTAAATATTTTTAGAAAAGACGCACTAACCATTCTTATACCATAAAATCCTGTATAGGAGCTTAACACCGCCTTAGCAGATAGATCCTATTTCGTAGGTCACCGGTTCACAGCAGTTGATGGAGAAATATTTACCGCCCTTTACCATACCTACGTAAGAAACATAAGAAACGTTCATTTAATTCATCTAAATGATTTCCTTTCTAGGCGGCCCTCCCTTTTCAAGTCAAAGAAAAAGTTATGCACTTGTCCCGATGGTTTAATACTGTTCAGCATCAGCTTTTGGCAAACGGTGGCAGTACACAACGCAAATTAATATCTTTTACACGTACTTTACTGTATTCAAACAATGCTCATTGAAGTTCAGTACATTAAAAAGGCATGTCAGCATTGGGGCGATTTTGGAGTTGGTGTTTACTTAAAAATGTTATAAGTTTCAGTTGGGGCGCAGAATCTAGCTAGAGAGGATTCCATCCGCTAGATGCTTTAAGCCCAGCCCTTCTAGTGTATACAGTAAACTGTCAGGTGTTGCATCATCGCCTTCGTTTTCCAACCAAATTTGCAGCATGGTTTGCGCTTGCAGTTCAGAGGTGGGTTTCTCCGATTCAAAGTACTCGACCTGTAAAACACAAAACTTGTTTAAATGAAGCGAGAAAAGAAAACGAGCGCTTTATACTTCATCCACATGGAACCCAAGTTTCGGTGCCAGTCTCTTCCATTCGCCTCCTAATCGTTTCGCCAATTCGATTAATTGTTCTAATGTGCAAAGCTCCACTTTGACCTTCTTAACTTCCTCGATCTCTTCATCAACTAAAATAATTACGTAAAAATTGCTACTGTTTTAAATTTTTTGAGCAAAAAACGTACCTTCGTTGCGAGTTTCTTCCTCCTTGGTGCCCAAATCTTCCGACTCGGTTGGCATGTCGTCAATCTGCTCCAGTTCAGGTTCCTCAGGTTCTACTTTCGCTGCTGTGGAATGGTTTTGCTGCCGGAACAAGTTTATTATCGTTAAAGCGTTTGTTTTCATACCATTTTAGAAATTACCGGAAAGTCCTTCGCAACTTTTTTAATTAGCGTTTCCAAGTAATCCGGCAACTTGGAAATTTGTGTGTTCCCTTGGGTGAAAAAGTGAGGTGTTTTCCTGGCCAGCAGTCTTAAAGCACGCCACGCATAATTACTATTATTGACCAGCCTAGAATTCCAAAAATTGTTAGCCAATGTCTGCATTTCAGCAAATTTTACTTATAAGTGCACTCGATTTGCTTGCTAGGATCGGCTTGCTCAATGGCTTCTGCAAAATGCTCTTCCATTAGTGGCAAGAAATCTCGCTCTTTGGATCGGCAGGCTTGTATATTATCCGGACACAAATTCCACAGCCTCGTCAATTCCGCACTAAGAAGAAGTCTGAATCAAATTCCCCTTCATGGAATCAACTTACTTTCCCATAAGGACTTTTTTACGTGCCACTGCATCCCGTATTTGATCCCCAACTTTGCGCTTGAGGCGTCGACGTGGTTTCTTCTTTTCAGTACCATCATCAGTCAACTCTACACTTGGTTTTGCAGCACGAAACTCTTGGCAGCCTTCATTTTTCCAATTACTCCATAATTCTTCCCTCTGTAAGAGCACAATGTAGAGCGATTTTTCGTAAGGTCCATTTTACGACGTACTTTCAAGATGTGTCGGACACTTTTAGCAAAAGCGGGTCCATCAGGGGGCGTGTCCTCGAGTAAAGAATAGATCTTTTCCACCGCTTCTTTTACCCATTGGCTTTGCTCTTCGTTCAGCTTTTGGTTGTCCCTAAGAAAAGATATAAAGGGAACTTTAACACCAACAAGACGCTATAAGAGAACTCGAGACGTACTGCTTAAATTTGACATTGCACTCTAGGTATTGGAAAAGAATCAGGAACTGTAGGAGAACATAACGCCGGAAATTGGAGTCCCCCAGTTGTAATTCCAACAGCCGTTGGTTGGTTAGATATTTAGCAAAGTAATGCTGAGTGGCTGCTTGCCCTCCATCCAAGTTCATTGCACGAATAGCCTTTTTCTGCTTCAATTGCTGCCGTTGGTCCAGCTTATAGCTAGAGAAGGCGCTCAAGATATCACTGGAATACTAAAACAAAGAAAATGAACATAGGAAACCGGCTAGAGCCAAAGTGAACTAATTTTCTCTATAGGTTACCACTGCAAACGATTTCCAGGGAGCTTTACTGTAGCACTGATTCGGGTTGCGAAAAAAGTCTTGTAAAGCCCAGAATTTTCGGTAGAAATTATAATCAACGCGGAATCTGGAAATACATAACTCATCATTATTACTAAACGGTGATAGAAGTTTGAACACAAACTTCTTCTTTTCTCTTGGGTCCTCATCATTATTATCGTCCAAGCTAACGTGGGGTTCCCCATCACCGTCTTCTTGCGAGCCAAAGGAAGTTACGTTATCCAAATTAAATTCACTGATGATATTTAAGCCTGTCAAAGAAACACGGTTAACTCAAAAACTAATGACAGATTAAAGAAAACCTACCTGAGCGTTCTGAGAATGGGAAGAACTTGGCTAGAAATAACAAAATCCTTCCGCAGAAGACGGTATTTTGAGAGCGCGATAAGCGACGTAGGAGATCTGAAATTAACCTGTAGAAATATCTTGGCAGTAAAATAAATATAGTTCCTTACCATTGCATAAACGCAACAAGTTATTTTTGCATGCGGCGAAGAACATGTCTTGTTTCCAAAACGCAACTTTTGTTTCCACACAGGAGAAAAGTTCTTCGCATTTATCCAAAGTGAGAGCATCAAATATGTCTGACAGCAAGATCACTGGCATGGTTGGAGAACAGCAATCGCTCACAGCCGCATCACAACAAAGCTGCACGACTCGTTCGTACTTTGACAAATCATGTTCTTTGGTCGTCTGGACGGATGAGTCAGTACCAGCCTCGGCCAAAAGACGCATAACTTCGTCACGGAAGACTTGGTCAGCGACTGCCTTTTTGTCCGTCTCACTAGCCGAATTCCAAACAAAGATTACTTATTTATCTAAGTGTCGTACATTAACACTAAGTAACTTACAAGTATTTTGCGTTCTTGACACTCTTGCAAAACGCGTCTATGTTTCCCAACTCGATACATGGTGACAAAACGAGCTGTATAATAATTCATAATAATATATTAATAAAACGCCAATATATTAATTTAGTCTGAAGATTATGGATGGTAAGAGTTCTTAAAAGACGTACCGAAGTTTCCGTCCGTAAGGTATCAAACTGCGCTAAATGTAAATTTGACATGGTCCTTTATTAGCGGAAAAGCAAAACAAACGCCTTTTTTCCCCGGTCCAAGCCACAACACACATTGCCGATCGCGGAAACTGAATTGTGCTCAAGTTTAAGTATAGATGGCGTAAGAATGCATCTCCTGAGGTGCGGGTCGCGTTGCAGATTAAACGTACTGTTACCGCGTTTTTCCTGGTTTTGGTACCGCCTATCCGTCGATTCACTGTTTACCTTTTCAAAGAGTTTTGTTAATTAATTTCGTTTGCATTGAACGTTGAAGTGAAAATGAATACAGTGTCAATAGACTTTGTGCCGAGCTCGATAAAAATTCATCAATTCTCGAGTAATATCATGAACATGGACATAGTTTTTCAAATGTATCCATTGGAAGGCAGTTTATTTATATGGATTGGTACAGCTTCGGAAGCCTCGTTCAAAGATCTATCTGTTGCCATGATTACGCCTTACGAAAAACAACCGTTGAGCATCAAGCTTTTGGGAGACCCGGTCGCCTCTGATGAAACGTCCACCATGATGGCTCTTCGACTTGCTAAACGATTGAGAAAGCAAGTTTTTGCCAGCTACAATATCCCTGGTGATCCCGTTCAAATACTTCCGTTGGTCGAACAAAGATTAGCTGAAGAGGTCCGTGTAAGACCGGACCTTTTCTGAAATACATGAAACGACAATTTTCTGCCAAACAAATAAAAATATACATTACATTACATACTAGCTTGCACGTTATCAGTAATATTTACAGGATACTTTTAGATGTAAGGCCCATTGCGATCGCGTGGTTTGTTACACATGCGCTGCGCCCTCATTCTTCAATCTACACCAGGATAACGTTCGTATCCATCTTCTTCCTTAGTTTGCTGCCTAGACAGCTTTGAGCAACATTCACTGTTAATTTGCTACCGTTTAGTCGAATTCACCCCTCCATCCAAGTTTTTGTCTTGAAGTGCTGTAATTGTGTTCTGTGAAGCATTCAGAACTTATTATTAGAAAACTTCTAACTTAGTTTTCTATGCAAGTTTGTATAAAACTAATCCAAGTTCTTTTGTGCCTCCAATCCAACTTCTGAATATATACAAATTTATCTTCGTAACTGTACCTGGCTCATTATTTGCGTGACAAACGAGCTTCTGGGAGCTACATTGCTGGTGGCTGGTGTGGTTATTAGTCAGCGTATAAATTACAGCTCATCTTCGTCTCGTATCGTCGAGTTGGACGTCGAGGAAAAGAGAGAACTGTTCCGGCTTCTAACTAACCGTATAGCGCAGAACAACCCACCAAAAAGGTGAGAAAACGTATGCTCACTGTCTTCACCAGACAGATTAATTCATGTCAAGGACTATCAGCCTGCATCATTAGCACATGTATTCTTACTTCCATTTGCCCATATCTTTTAGCCACTATTTTTCGACCTTCGCATACCTGTTCCATTTCTATAACCTCCTTCAATCAGTCATTGTTACATATGTCTGCCAACTCCTTTCGTGGCCTTCTGCTTTCCTGAATCTTTTTCAGACTAAAAGCCATGGAATTAATTCCTCATTGGCTGGTACACGGTTTGCAAGGAAGTCGGTTCGCTCAGTTTCAGAGGAAGCTTATAAAGTTGCGTAAAGAAGTGTTTTTATCACATGCTCCACATTTGTGCAGCAATTTGTGTGTGACTTATGCAACGAAATTCCCCTGCTTCTGTGTCTCAGTTGAGCAGACTAATTACTTGGATTAAAACAAGCCCATGTATTTTGAGCAAAAAGACTAGGGCAAAGTTGAGATGTTTTTTCCCCTTTTTTTCTGGCTTAGTTTTAGGTTTTTGTAAACTTATTGCTTAGGCAGAATTTCGTGAGAAGGTTCAAGAACCTTCCGTAAATCTTTTGTTTAACATGCTACACATAAGCAAATGTACATCCGCAGACAAGAGGAAAATCGGATGAGATTTTTTTAAACTGGCAGTTTGCTTTATGCAGTTTAAATCCTAAACCTGTTGGATGCGTCTATTTTAATGTTGACAATTATTCTTTGACAGGTAAAACTTAACCCGTCCTTTGGTTGAGGGCCTGAATTTCGGAGTGGATCATTGTATGCATATTTGCAATTGAGAAGAGCAAAAGATCAAGACCACTACTACCCAGACTGGCTAGGATGCTGAGTTGGAGCAATTGTATTCCGAGTGACTAATGCTCATTTGTCGTGGCCGCGGGGAACAAGCGAGTGCTATCCAATTACCAATTGCAGCATGCTGCCCACCAATGTGGTTTCCTTCGTCAAAAAGGTAAGGGATAACGACATGTTTCTAGGTGTTTCTACGTGTCAGAACTTCAGAACTTGAATTTGTAGTGTAATTCGCTGTCTGACGTCAGAGAAAATTTTGGGTTCTTGTGTATATGTTACAGGCATAAATGAGTCTGTTGCTTGAGCTGAAGCTTCATTAATGACACGCCGGGTCTTGTGGTCTTGATTACCGCGAGGGTGAACGTGTCTTAAGACACAAAACGGGGGNCCCCCCCCCCCCCCCCGTCAATACAATAGAGACAAAGGAAAGGAGCGATTATATTTAGAACGCGAGGGAGGAAGGAAATGGCGTAGATGACGTTCATTGAACACATTATACATAATTGTTATTCCATTGTTTTGGAAGTTATAAAAGATATAAACCTACGCCAAATCTTTTCTTGTTATGCGTGAAAGATGCTCAAAGCTTTAAAGACATTATCACAAATACCAGTAAAACATTTGAGATGGATTCAGTTCAAAGTTTTCGGAAACTTCAAGTTTATGCATGTGGGTGTTAATACTGTTATATTTGTTCTTTTGTGTATCACGCAACTGAAATTGGTTAGGAAGAAATTTCCTTTTTGAGCTTTCTTCTTATACAGTATTTTTGAAAGGATGGAGGAAGAATGTTTGGCCGTTTTAAAGGTTAAGTGTAGGGCAAATATGTTAGACGTGCCGAGGTTTTCCAGTTATAGGGAATCAAGAACGAGCGGAAACCGCCCTTCCCCTTCACGTCGTGGATTTTGGCGTGGAAAGCATCGTGATTATGCAGATTGGATGGCAAAAGGGTGGATAAATTTACTGCTCCCTCACATCAGACTAGCGGGTGTCTTTTGTATCCGATTCTATGATGCCAGGACAGGAAATATTCATTTGGGGCACTAAAGTTGTGCATCAAGGGACCCGGATATTTTGCTGGCTGATTAGAAGAGATGTGTTTTGAAGCAATTTGGTGCGTTAGATGGCTTATTTTGCTCTTAGCTCGGGACTAAAAGCGAGTTAAAATTGGCCGCGGGTGTGGCCCGAGGAAATGTGTGCAGATGGCGAAGATAATTTCGTCCGCTACTACAATAGCAGCACCTGTAGCTCGCTATTTTCCGCCTCCATCTTGGAATATGAAAGCCCGAAGGGCATTGAAAGGGGATCGCTGCTCGCTTATAAGTTCCTACACCTGATCGGTCAGTTGAAAGTTGTATGCGTGTAACCTCATGTATAACTTTATAAATGAACACCTTAACAGTGTAACAAGTACACCAACGAACGGAGTTACGAACCCCTTGGGATACTATTGCATCGAACAAGCGCTTTTTATGGGCTTTATTAACTTCATCAATGTTTTTATTTAACTTCTTCTGAGTAGGGGTTGATTACATTCATGTACGCTTATTATCCTTCATAGCACAAGGGATTAGAACACAAAACTATATGTAATGGAAGATTGAATTGCAGTGTTGGCAACATCATGTTTTAACTCTGTTTGCTTTGATTAACAGATGGTGGCCCCAAGTGAAGCTGATACGGGGTCTGGTAAAGCGACAGCTCGATTATCGAAATTGAAACAAACGTTGACGTCTGGTCTGCAGCAAGCTCAAGAGTCAGGTAAAAGCTTGACACACCTTTTGTTCTATTTGTTTCCGACAAGCTTCTAGACAGAGAGAGTGACGCTTTATTAGCCTGGCTGTCAGGCAAAACAGGTCGGGTCGTTTGTTGTAATATTGGGGAGGAGCTGTAGCGTTGTTTTGTTGGGGCTTAAAAACTTGGATTAAAGGGATATTTGACATGTCTTCCTTTCCACGCTTAGTCAATAAGTTGTCACCCACGCGGCCGTTCAACGCCAAATTAGATCTGTCATCCACTCATCAAGCCACAGAAACCGAGTTACATCGATTATTGGGGAAACCCAGTGCGCCTCTGAGTTTGCCCAACTTGCAGCAACAGGGCACCGAAACTCCGGTGGCTCTAACTTCTTCCCTCATTCCGTGAGTACACTTTTATTTGCATTTCTTTTTTGTCCGTCATTCTTCATCAGCTTTCTTAAGTCTGGGACTACTGGCAAGTAAATAGGTCAATATTCAATAAATTACGCAAAGTTTGAATCAAGCTGAGCGCTGTTTATGCAAATTAAAGGGAAATGCAGGGAAATTGGAGGTTTGCGTGCGCGCTAGTCATTAAACAAGCTCTAAAGAAGGGAGTTTTGACGGAGGTTTATTCCAACACCACTTCTAAAATATAAAAAGAGCCAGTGTGGCTATTCTTTGTGTAAGACCGTAAGTGGCCGGACGGTGTATTATCGAAGCCAGTCTCATTAGTTTGAAGTATAGCAGTCCAGGGGTTTTGGTTTGCATGTTTAACTAAGGTGGACCCTGGCTTCTCAAGTTTGGTAAAAAGAAAAGAAAAAAATCTACATCATAGCTTGCTTGTCACTTAAAAAACACGCACGCGTATCCCTACGGGATATATTATTCGTTTATAGAAACCAGCCCCCGAGCGAGTTAACACCAAGCCGGGGTAACTGGACGACTCTCGGTTTACGATCAACATTCACTCGGTTACAATTCATTATTGCGTAATTTTGCTATGGGTGAAGCCAAACCGAACTTTGAGCGTTAGCAGAAGCTGTATCATTGAGTCTAGGCTTGGTATATCGACCTATGTTTATCTTTATTTCGTTTTTTAATAAGAAGACAAAGTTTTCTTTCTTAATTTTTTTCCCGCCATGCACTTGTAAACCAACCTGGAGATAAGAAAGTTTCTTGAGAAGAAAGTTTTAAACTTTGTACTATGGGTTCCTGTTAATTACTGCTGTTTGGCAACCTTTTCCAGGTCGTCAGTCAGAAAAGCATCAGGACCACCTGATCGAGCCACTTCGTGTCGTGTTTGCGTTCGAAGCCTTTCTTCCGGAGATGTCTGTCACCGTCTCTGCACACAATGTGGACTAAAAGTGTGCGACGATTGTGCTTCTTACTCCTTAGCGTCGCAAGACGAAAAAGAACAGGTAAGCGAAATTTTACCGAAAATTTTTTTTCTGTGGGAAAGAAATTTTAGATCTATTGATTTTCTACCACCCCCTTTCTGGTGTGAAGAGAACCTTTGCCTCCTTAGTACTGTACACTACACTCTCGGGTCTAGGAGCAGGGGCTTGAGAAATTGCCTGCAGCTTTTATGGACCACTCTTGTCTTACCAACCTGTAGTGTAAAAACTCTCCAAAATGCAACACCTCATTGTGTATTTTTGTTTTTCCTTTTACATGAAGGTAAGCACTTGATAACATGTCTTGGAAACTGCGCGAGAGCCAAAAGCACAAGAAATTTATTTCCAGTACACAAAAGTTGCTGTCTACTAGGTAACGCTGAGACGATAAGGAAAGGTGCGTAGTTCTGTGAAGCGCTTTTTTCTTTTGTCAGCTCAGGACGGGAAGTTTAATTCTAAATAGAGTTTTTAGTGATACAACGTACGAACTAGAATATCTAAGGGTTATTGATTGGCGGTAGACCAAGGGTGAATGACGAGGCATTTACCCTAGCCTATTGACAAGGATTGCTGTGGTATGTGTAACAAGCTTTCGCATCACGTGACAGTAGATAGTCCCTAACCAACGAAGTCAATTATGAAAGGGAGAGTCAAAAGACCGACGCCCTTTTATGCTATATAGGTGTTAGCTTTACGGCCACACAAAATATATATGACTAGGCTACGTAACCATCCCTCTACTCCGTCTGCCCCAAAAAGGTAGAGAGTGGAGTAACTGCAGGCCGGAGTAACCGGAAGAGTCCCGGTTACGAGCAGCTTTCGCTCAGTTCGCCTTCCATTAGTTAATTATTGTGTCGTTGCATCGTTGTGCTATTGGCAAAAGGCAGGTGGAACTAACGCAACGAGTTTCCGCAGGACCTTCGGGGAAATGTCGGTTACCTTTTATTTTCGACGGGATAGGTAATGTATAGCCCTTCAGTACTTGCTACTCCCAAGTTAAACTCAAAGCAGTTTGGTAATGAAGTTGCTATTTTCCGGCATCCTCCTGATATAGCCACTGGGTTTATATTCGCGTAACACCTCCTTGCTATTGGCGTAGGAAGTTCTCTCTTTAATCTGTTGCTTTTCTGCGATTGACGATTAGGAGCTGGTACAACAGTCTAGCTTTTTCCCTGACGAGGTTCCCATCGATCCATCCTGTATGGAACTGTGATAACGTCCTTCATTGTTGTAAGAGTCTTACACATTTATTTCTTTTCATTTTGGGGGTGGGGTTGGAGGGCGACGGGGCGGGATAAGCTGCCTCGGCTTTTTATTTATATTTTATTTTCACTTCTTTCCGGGAATCAAATATGAAGTGAAGGCAATGACTGCGTTAGCTTACTATACGTTTTAACTAGTTCGTCGCTAGCAAGGCGAAATACCTTTACTTGTCAGAGCCAGATGTTCAATCCTGGATGCAACAGTGGAGATAAGTCGCACACTGGAAACGTGTTCTCTTCCCGAAGTTTTTCGTGTCATCTAGTTATTATGGTCGTTTTTATTAGATTTTTTTTTTCCTTGAGAGAAGGGCTGCACCGTGTCAATAGATCGTCTCTTTGGCTCGGAGCATAGGCAAAGAGCTTACAGAGAACGTGAAGAAGCGACTTGGTACGAAGATCGATATTCCGTGAAAAGATGTATGCTCTCGCTTTTGGCCCATATAGCTTGGATTTCTTACCTTGGTCTTTTCTTCTGAGAGTTTTTTGGGAACCGCAAACACAAACTCAGAGTATTTAAGTATTTATATGGAAAGCGCAGATTCTTCCAATTATGGTCAAAATTATTCGAAAGCTAAGTTCTTCTCTGTTAACTTTTCTGCCAGGAAATTTCGCCGGAACTTTATTTCTGCATTTGTACGTGAAAATTCTCTTCCTAGAGTTTGCGGTAGCGTAACTACATAAAAAAGAACTTGTGGCTATCATCGTTTACCGTTGTGAATCAATCTTCGTCACCTTCGTTTCTTAGAAATACAGCTCCCCCCAAAAAAAAAATTGGTAGTGTGTTTGGCTTTCGTACGTTTTTCAAATATGTAAACAAAGAAAATTGAAATTGAATATTTAAAGATTTGCGAACCCATCCATGGTGCAAATCTTCCCCGAACGTCGAATATGAACTAAGGGCCAAAGAAACAAACGTTGACATCTTTGGTCCATTTCCTGCATTCTTTTTAATCCCCAAGGAAAATATGAGCTACTATTTTGACATCAAGCCAGCTATAAATAATTCAGTAAGGGATCACGAGAATCAGATGACACAAACGATGCAGTACATACTACAAAGAAATCATGAGTCTGTCACATGGAAGTTGCATTTGGTAAGGTATTACGAGTCTAATCTGTCTTCAGACGTCTTATAAACCTATTTTCCGTCCAACTTCGGTGGGTTGGAATATAATTCCATGAATTGCTAGCATCCTTTTTTTGTACGGGGTGGTTATGGGAATTTGGGACGCTTCCTTAGTCTCGTAAATGGATAGAAAATCTTATGAAGCACGGATTGCTCTCGTTTTGAGTTTTTTTACGTCTTTTTCACTGAAAGTAAGATAATTCCGGGGAGTACAATGAAAATTCCAGTGGTAAAAACGTAAGCTCACAGGATCGTAAAGATCATTGCTTCGGAATTCCTGCCGTTCTTGGAAGGAAATCTTGCGTAACATTCCTTACGCCTTTTCCAGTATGACTTTTGCTTGGTATCGTTTTATTTTATCTAGTTTCTCGTGGAATTAATTCTTGACGGGATTTACTTTTATCTTAACATGTAGAACACGTGGAAGTGTAGTATTTGTCGCCGGAAGAATCACAATGTGGCACGCGATCTCGCTGGTGATCCGACTAATCTGTCTCGTGCCAGTACTCCCACGCAACTTACTCTCAAAACCATTCTGGGAACGGAATCCAATAGTGGGTCTTTACCGCGACGGCATTCGGAGCAGACGCTCCCTGCAGGCAAAGTTGCGGAAGCTTTAACCAGCGTCCATGGCTCCGCTTCAGCTGGCCCGCAACAGCACCGGTCATCGTTGCGTGAATCGCGACTACCGACAACAGCAGAAACGGCCGGTCGAAATCAGGCTTTGCCCGTAGACTGTCAAGCCGAGATCTATCGATCTGGCACTCCCGCACTTGACAACGACGTAGTGGTATCCGCCTCGCCGGCTTCTACGACCAGACAACGTTCCCAGCACCAGCACCACCACCATCAGCAGCCCATAGGCCGAGACAATCACGGTGAAGAGCGTATGGTGGACAAAAGTCAAATACAGGTTGCCGCTTTATCGAAACCTCGGCGTGACGGAAGCTTGGAGTTGGATCGGCATCGTCGCCAACCCAATGTAACGGAAAACGGGACCCGTAGCAAAGATTTCCTTCAGCCAACGCACCATAAGGTTTATGCAGTCCGTAGCGTGGAAGATCTGAGACAGGCATCTAATGCCAATTGGGACCGGAGTCGAATTCAAAGGAAATCTTATATTGACAAAGATCGAAATCAGCGACGCAAAGGCAGGAAATTTTTTAATGTTATTAGTAGTTCGAATTTTCGTTTCTTTTTTAACACATAAAAGTATTTGTTTCAATGGGATTTTCTGGATTTATTTGGGGATTAATTTAGATAATTGCACTGAAGAAGAGCGTTTTACTGCCACTCCTTCTCCGCGGCCGGCTTCTTCGACTTCAGCTTCGGCCTCCGAGAGTTCTATTGAAGAAGTGGATTTGCAGGCAGTCACTGAATCGGCGGATACATGGGGATTCAGGCGTGGAAGTCAGCGCCGACGAGCGCGGGTTCAGAGGCAGAAGAGTCGCGAGGCAGAAATGCTTGAAGACCGTCGACGCACAACGCGAGATCACTCGAGCAGTAAGACACCTGCATTTTTATTTTATTTTTTAATGATTCGTGACACTTTTTATGATTTTTCTGAATGGTTGTCGAGCTAGGAACTTTTTATTTTTGCGTTGGAAGGAATTTTAGTAATAATATCCAGGGTTAATTTCAGAGCGAAAACATTGGAATTTTATTAAATCCTTTTAATTGGGTTCTTTTGAACTTGTGTAGGTCCACGTCACCAATTGCTGGTACCTTTGGGTGCTAAGGTGGTTGCTCGGCGTTTACAACAAGGAGTTGACGCCACAGCTACTGTAAGCACGAGTTCGTCGCATCAGGTTTATCGGCGTTACAGTTCAGAGTCCTCGGATGCGAGTAGTGAGATTATAGGAACGACGGAAGGAGTGCAGCGCGCCTTGGCTGCAGCCACTGCAGACAGCACCGGTACGGCAGAAGACGGGCCAGAATGTCTGCGTTCTTCCTTTCGGCGGAGGTCTTCCTTCCGGGCTTCGCGTAGCAAGCAGCACCGTTACGAGTTGGACGTCAGTGACGGATACGATGCTGATGAGCAATCCAGTAAGCCAGTCTGTAATTTGTAGACTATTGCCCCTCTCTGCATGGCTACCTTCCTGGTTACCCGCCAAAAACACAAACTAAGAAATGAAAATGAAAGCTTCTTGAAAACTAGTTAAGTGAAAGATTGGTTCGTACCTTCGTAGTTGTTTATGCAAATAGATATGGCTGATTTAGTTAATTTTGTTTGAAAAAAACAGAACAAGCTCAACAGGCAGGTAGAAGTTTGTCACAATTATGTTTATTTTCATTTTTGGAGAGAACGAGAAGGGGTGGGGCATATTCACAAATCGAAGGGTAGGGATTTATTGAGGATCTGTGATTATTTCATCCATCGACTATTTAGCTAGACTTCGATATTTAAATCGAAGCCTAGCTAAATAATCGATGGTTAAGTATCGATTCAAGCAGTTTCGTTCGTTTACGCTTAGCCTATAGCTTCATTATGAATGTCTTTATCTTAGTTATGGTGTCGTTTGATGTCTTCTAGCTATCAAACGTGTCAGTGAAGGTTTAGATAGGAGAAGGAAGTCTCTTCTTTTGGATCATATATCAACATCGTGCTGCTATGGCTTGTTCCTGTTCTGCATATATTTCCTGGCAAGTTGTTGTTTCTTGGCCGAAAATGAGATATAGCTCCAAAGGTCGATATCGATCCTTTAAAAGAAGAAAAAAGAAAACGGTAGTAAGTGTAGACCACGAGAGGAATAATTCTTTATATAAGCATATGTTTAAATACATTACAGGCTGTTACGACGCAGTGGAGTGTATAAAGAATAGGTCGCGGCATGGAGGTATTGACTTTATGTCAACTTGCCAAAGAAAGAATTTCAGCATTTTTTATATCCCTCCTTTCGTTCCATTCGCTTGTCAATTCATACTCGTTAGGCATGTTTGCTGCCCTGTCCTTATTCTTGTTGGGCGTCTTGCCCTTTCCTCGGTTCTTTTCTTGGTGAACTACGCTTTTAACTTTTCCGCTTTTTTTTCTTAATGTTGCAGTAGAAACCATGGATTCGAGTCCGTCACCTGCCTCGCCTGAACCGCCTTTATCCGGGATGCATTTCAACTCTGCGCGAAGACTCACTCCAGGCAATACGGAATCTTTGGAAGACGATGCCTGTGAGGGTTCGAGGAGTCGGAGTCCGCGAAGTTCTTCCAGGCTCTCTCTGGGGGCTAACCCCAGTGACGAAGAGACTCGCCGCACCAGACGTCGGTCTTCACAGTGGTAATTCTTTGTTCTCACTCTCCTAAATCTTCAGGTTTCTTTACTTAAAAAAGTTTTCGGGAAAAGGGTAAAACACAGTAGAGCTTGTAAGGTATAGAAATGTTTGTTGTGTAAAAGTGGCTTCCACTAATTTGTCTGTTTCGAACGACTAGTTTTGTTTCGTAGAGCGTTATGTAAGAATTCTGTTTGAACCCATTCCAAGATTGTCTTTTCTGTCTGTTTTTTTTATTATTTAATAGTGTATCTATACAAGATTGCAGAACAATCGGACTAATACCAAGTCTTTGGGGAACGGGGTGGGGTGTTACAGGTCGGAAGGACGTGCTTTGCCAACTCCGCCTCTCACGCCCCGGAATTCGTTTCAATTACCAAAACGAGATGAACGAGCCACAAGTTCAGCGGAGCAGCAGCAGCATTCTTTAACTCGGGGAAACTCTAACCCTGTAGAAGGCGAAGCCATTCGTATTGTCATTCATGACGTTGACTCGGATCGCCACATAGGTAAATCTATCGCAAAACAGTTTTTTTTTTTTCTGCTTCAGAATCCAATATGTGTCCAACACATCAAGCTTGATGAATTATAGGCTTCACTGAAGTAAAGGGCTGTAGTAACACACTTTATTTGTTGCTAGTAACTACATAGTTTTTTTTTTTTAATTTTCTTGCTGCTGGGTTTTGTTACACAAACATCGCAAGATTTATAGAATAGTGTTATGCACTTGTTTGCTCTGGGTTTCATAACACAGACACTGGTGACTCCTGGGACCTTGCTTTTTCTGTAATATTGTCTTTGTTATCTTCCCACCAGGTCCAACAAGTGGAGCCGGTCCTGTACTCGTCAAGGAGCATCCAAAAACTCGCTTGATTCGGCTACAGAAAGAAACGATCGATTTGCACAACAGTGGAGGTAAAAGATTTTGCATCGAGAAGCTTGTAGTGTGCCATAAAGTCGGTTTCATTAGTGTAAGTTCAGGATCCCGTATACCCCTAATGCACAGGCACTTGGCAAAGATAGCATGAGAAAATCGGAACAACCTTTTGTTAGACCCGGTACATATTATTTAAAAAACTAGCCTTTGACAGTAAAGTGTAACATGCGAAGAGCCGTTGCACTAAGCGTAGGTTTTCTTTTGCAGTTCATAGTAAATTAGAAGTATATTACTTTAATTGTGACCAATGGAAATTCGTTTGCAACTGAAATAAGCTGAGTGAAAAATCCTTTGATAATTATCAAAAGATTTTAGCGCAATAGTCCGAGTTTTAATTCGAAGCAGCAAAACGAACGCAGATGATCCAATTTATTTAATAGCCGTTCGAATTATTGGCAAACTATTGCATGCAAACTGCGAACACAGGATCACAGGATTGGCTTACGGTACTTTTTACCGTGGTTGCTGTTTACTTCCGTACTTAAAATAGTAAGTAGTTTTGGAGGAAGTCTAACAACGCAGGTGAATAACAAAGCGCCCGTAAGCCACGCCTGTAATGTTTTTCACTGCTACTGCGTCACGGTTTTCGTGGGCGAGAAAATGGAAAAACTTAGCAAGTCAATAACTCGGGAACGGCTCGTCAGAAAATTTTTAAACTAAAATCACTGTTCCTTGGAATAATGTGTACAATAAGAATCCACCAAAATCCCAATATGCGATTTTGGTGGCTATTGCCCTTTAATAACTTAGTTGCTACAGCATATATACGACTGTAGTCGTTGTTTCTTAGTGTTTGAGAGCCTAGTTTGTGAGTTCTTGGAAATTTCATTCGTTTTTTATTATTGTAGCTAAGCTTGACCAAGATTTCGTTCACATCTTGGGAGGTACTAGTACAAAATAAACATTAAAAGTGGAATATAAAAAAGAATGATGCCTAGCGTGAAGCAGCCAAGCTCACTTTATTGGTTTGGGTCTTTTTCTTCTTCAGATATTCTTAGACTTGTAGGGAGTCGCATAAGTAAAAATAAGGCGCAAGTGTTCCTCTCCAACGGACTTATCGAGAGTGACAATGATTGAAACAACGGGTCAAGATAACAAAATATTGATAAATTCTGTTCTCGTTGTTCCCTTTTTCCTTCTTTGAAAAATAGTCCGTGGGTTTGGACTTTCCGTAATTGGCGGCAAACCTAATGCTAGTGGACGGTTAGAAACTTGGATTAACCGTATTCGTCCGGACGGACCTGCTGATCGAGCGTTCTTATGTAAAGGCCAAAAGGTAAATTTCTCGTCATTATTTGCCTTACGCAAATTCCGATGTGCAACTTTGCTCCATTTCTTACGGTCTCTAGAATCTTTGCAGCAATAAGTGGAAACCTGGCATGACCTACGTATTTTTTTTTTCAATGGCTTCAGCCTCATTGGGTTTCGAAGGTTAAGCCTGGAGCAAATAAGGGTGCAATAGGGCTTACGTTGTGCAAAAAACCGTTTGACATATTTTTTAAAAAAAAAGTCGGAACCTTTCATTGTAAGGTTAGAGCCTCCGGATCCCTGAATCAATAGTAACGCAAAGCCGAAGCTATAACTTGGGAACCTTCATGAGCAGGCTCCCTTTTACAACTGTTGCTTTTTTCTTTCTTTTTTGCTTTCGCGGTTTTTTGTGCATGTTGTTGTCTTCTCCTTTTACTAGGGATGTTTTTCGTTGCAAGAAAAGCTTGAACTGAGACACATGTTGATGGCGGGCATAATTTGTCATCTACGATAGATTGAGTCCGCTCAATACCAACACGTTGCTGTGGGTAACCTCAAGTAAGGAAGCGCATCGTCGAGCATGCCATTCGTCACGTGCGTTGAATCTTAGAGCACTTCTGTTCTTTTTCTGCCGTCTTCTCCTTTAAGTTTAAGGAGAGGAGAGCAAGCGACAAATGGCCGAAAAAGAAAGCGTCTATAATCGATTGATTTGATGAGGCAAAGGCTAATACCTTCTTTCCTTTTGCCGTCTTATACAGATTGTTCGCTGGAATGGAATTACGTTAACTGACAGGACTTTCGAAGAAGTCCAGGCGATTTTGGAGCGAACCAGTGATGTAGTGGACATCGAAGTGGAAGTCAATAGGTAATGTGTCGCCTTTTTGCATGGCAGTAGCCACGAAAAATCATTGGAAATTTTGAGGAATGTCTTATAGTTGACAGTATTCTAAGAAACATTCACTTTCTTATTTATTTATTTTTTCAATTGTCGTTCTTGAGTTATAAGCATGGAAACTTTCATTCCATGACGTCTGAGACGTATCATGGTGTGGCTTACGGCGCTTGTTACCATGGTTACTGTTACCTTCTGTACTTAAAAACAGTAAAGAAAGCTCTTGAGTGCTATAGATACTGATACATCCAGTGACGTCAGCCAACCACTTGATCCTATTAAAAAAAATTATAGCTTCTTATTTTTCGAATGAAGGGAAGGACAATATCACTAAAAAGTAGTTTGTTTATTCGAGATTTTTTAAGTCAACATTGTTTTTTCTTGGCTGTTACCCTTTAATAAGTCAAATCATCAATGTGTCCTCCGCATGGAAGCGAACAATCTTAAGACAAAAAGTGCAGTGAAGGTGGGTGTAATGGAACTTAATTGATTAACGTGTTTGTTGTGATAGTGACGACAAGGAAGAGGATGGCCCCTCGCGTTTCGATAGCAAACGGAGCGTAGGTCCAAGTGCTCGCAAAGCTTCCGGTTCTCTGAACGTGTCTCAAGGTAAATTGTGAACCCCCTCGCTGTCTGTCTCTTTCCGTCTCCCTAGTTTCTATAGCTGTGGAGTAAAAAGCTCTCCGAATCTTAACTACCGAGTATTTTGTATCGATCCAAAGCTTTGACGCCGCCTGGTATTACCCAGTAAGAAAACAGAACATGGCGTGATCTACCCAGCACTGTCACTTCCGTACTCCCTCCCCTCCTCCTCTCTCACTCCCTTTCTTTTACCCTCTCCCTCTCTCTGTCAACATTTGTTACATATCTGAATATATTTTCCAGTCCAGCCTCAAGCCTTCGGTTGTTTACTTGAAACGTCCGGGGATGAACTTCCTTTTAATGCCGTCAACTTCCTTTTTCTTGTCCAGATTCCGAACCGGAAAAATCACCACCAGCTTCCCCAACTCGCCGAAGATTACCTAAGACTCCAGCAGTAATATACGTTTTCTTAATTAATTTCTCCTTTTTGGAAAAGCCCTTAGGTAGTTTTAACTTGGGCTTTCCCCGCTTTCAAATTAGTTTTTTTCTTTTCCCTTGACAGGATTTGGTGACTACGGTGGAAGCTGCAGGTAGAATCCAGCTGCGATTGTGGTACAATGCTGACCGAGGAGGGCGGTTAGTTTGCACGGTAATCAAAGCGGAAGAAATTCGGTCGAGAGACCAAGACGGAATCATTTGTTGGGTGCAAATACATCTTCAGTCGCCAGGGTAACGTTTCGTGCTTCTCTGACTATACGTATTTGTTAGTTTGCTTGCTTTGACTCGAGACTCGTCCTAAATACATTTGCTGTCTTACTGTGTTAGGGGCACAAAGCGAAATTTTTCGACAGAGACGATGGAAACTTGCCGGTCGCCATGTTGGGACTCGATTTTCACTTTTTCGGATCTGGATGAAAGTGAGTTAGTGGATTCTACGCTGGAAGTTAGCGTATGGGAAGAAGCTATGGACCGGGAAAAAATTAGTTTGGGTAAGTGTATCCTTATAAAGCGCAACACAAAAGGTAACATGGGAAACCGCCTTGGGCCAGTCCGGGCTTGTGTAACGTTATACCTAGTAGACCGTGCGCTAAAGACAATTAAACGTTAATCGAGCTCAACTAGGCCCAGAACGGGGAGTTTTTGACGGAGTCCAGACGACAAACTGAAGGTCCATTTTAGTGAAGCTTGAACCTTTAAAATTCTTATTATTTACGCTTAAGGCGTGTATGTGAAGGTGTAGCACCTTCACACGGTTAAACACTTTCCCGTCAGAATGTCTTTCGGACGGCAAAGGATGGACGTTTTTGCGAGCAGGTTTGGCTAGTGAAAATGTTTTTACAAGAAAACGTATCGAAAAATTATTGTTTTAGGGAAAAAATATTGAAATAATGTAAAGAGGGTGCTTCCCTTCTTTCTGGATCGATTTGTTATGTTTTAAGGGCAAAGAAAAGTATCGGAGCGAAAGTGATTCTTTCTTTCATATCCGCGTGTTTGTTTCCTAACGTACTGTACCTGGGTAAAACTTTTTCCGAAGTGAAGAAATATGCTTTTTTGTCAATTTGCGCTTACTCAATGAGAATTAAGGGGCTTTGAGTGGAGTAAGCTGATCTTCGTTAAAATAAGAGAGTTCTAAGTACCTCGTGAATTGGAAAGCACAATCAACTGTTATTGTGGGATTGTGGGATTAACTCGGGATTAACTTATCCCGTCTAGCCAGGTTTTACTCCGGCTTTGTCTATAGAAAATTGCCCAACAATGAAATATAAATATGCAATAAATATAAGAAAATCATCTGAGCACCTCTAAAAGTAAAAAATCGTCTAAACTCAGAATTAATGCTATTGATGTTGTAGTAAGTTCTGTCATCAGTTAAGCATATTTTGGTTTCATCGCCCGAAATTTATAACGACAAATAAAATAATAACAAGCTACGTCTCTTGAAATGACAATTAGATTATAGCTAAAGCAAGGAAATTCCCAGCAACGCTTACTCGGTCCTTCATTTTTCATTGTTTTGCCATAGTTTTCATTGTAGTTCCGTCATTTGAGGCTGAGATAAATGCGAAGTATTGTGAGGGGGGAAAGATAAAGTAGTACTAAATAGTACTCGAGCTTGTTATGTATGGAATCATGTTTTATAATGTATTTATATATATTTTTGTATTTTTAATCTAGGCGAAGCGATGCTGCAGCTGGGTCGAATGTCCCTTGAAGGGAGACCCATATGGTACCAATTGGTAGACGATGCCCGAAGGAATGGAGCGCGTTCGGTAACACCCGGTGATTCTAGATTAGCATACGCAAAAGATGACTTTCGGAGAAGGTACCGGACCTTGTCGGGTAAATAGTGTTCGGTGTAGTGAACCAAAACCTTGTCGACTTTGGTGTAAGATTTCTGATGAAATTTTGGGGATTATCTCGTGTAGACGACAATGACAATTCCCTTGAGCTGAACAACTATGACACAGACAGCAGCAATGGAGGACCTCTACCGAAATCCACATCGGCAGACTTCAACTTGTCATTTTTACACCCCGAACAAGCTTGGAAGAGCGGCGTTTCGGCTCCAGCTTCTTTAGCATCGTCGCGAAGAGGATCTTCACATGGATCCCCAATTATAACTAATCTGGACCAAGCTCAAATTGATCGTCTTTTGCCACGCTCATTACCGCCTTCCAGAAGAGGATCTAACGCTTTTGTAAAAGCGGATTCAGCCGAATTGGACTCCAATCTAAGTTCAGGTAATTATCTTCCTCCTTTCGTGTCTTTTTGCTTAAATGGCGTGTTTTAATAAGCCCTTCATGCTGGAATATTTTAGCTGAGGGATTGCTTACTGTGGGAAGAAAAGAACCTAAAAGAAGCCTTAGTTTTCGAATGAACAGAGATGAGAATTGGGATAAAGACGCCAAATTATCACGCTCGGCTAGTTTACGACGTGGGACAGAAGAAGGTGATTTTTTATTTTTTTGCAAAATTATATTTATGTGACAAATGGTTCTCATCTCGGCCGTTTCTTTTTTTTGCACTTTAGGACATAATGGGGTGGACCAATCGAACATTCATCTTAGGTAAGTTTAGCATTTCTTACCAGTGATGTGGTGTTCCTAAATAAGGGGATCATAAGTCTAATGTATGTAAGAAGTCTAATTTTGAAGCGTGTGCTATTTTATGCAGTAGTCCCATACCCATTTTTATTACCAGACGAATTCCCGGTCCTGGTTCTCGTATAGACGCAATAAGTTTGGGTCTCGGACCAGCCCAAATTCCCCCATTGCACCTCGCAGGTTCGGTTGTATATTCACATTCTCTTCATTTTTTACATATTCTTCCTTTCCGAATCCTTGGAACGTCTGCGGGATTTTATCCTATACACCATAATCGCTTTCTTTCGCACAATTAATGTCTTTTTTAGCACTGTAATTTCTCCTCGTGGCTTTTCGTTCTCTACCGTGGTTCCAATCGCCTTTTGAAAGCAACATTTTTTGCTGTTTTTCAATTCTCTGCTCCGTCTCTACTCCGTTTCTAACTTTCAGGATTCGATACTTGGCGGTGTCGAATGTACTTGTTTTCGCTTGCGAAGGTGTGGAAATTAAAAGAGTTTTTTCTTTTGTTTTTTTAAACGACAGTTGTCGTCGGACAAATGAAGCTGGGGGTAATCATGACCAAAGGCCAGATGGAAGTGGAAGTCATTGGCGCGAGAAGTTTACCGAAAGGGCCCGGCAACATGCCGCCAGGTAAAAAGCAAACTGTAGCTTCCTAGCTCGATAATAATGGGGTCGTTTGTTACTGGTTTTTAGACACGTACGTCAAGTTATATATCCGTGACGAGGATCTGCTGGTAGCAAAACGCAAAACGCGCATAATGCGACAGACAACTTCTCCGCTGTTTCATCAAACGTTTTGTTTCGCTGCAAGGGATCTCTCTCGGCGTAGTCTCCTTGTCTGCCTTATGGGTTGTTCGAGTCGGCAGTTAACTAACGGGCGAAACTCCAAGTTGGGAGTCATGTCAGCTCGTATTTTAGGTTTGGTAGAGCTATCCGTGAACCGTTTACCACTTTCAGCCCTTAATATTGCTTGGTACCCTATATTTACCATCGGAGAAGATTACCGATTATTTATTTCCGAAGACGAGTCCTTCAATTCAGATTAATCCGCTGCACAGTCGACATCCGAAGAACCTCCTATTCGTGTCATTTCTAATTAATCTTAAAGAGCGTCCTTTGGATAGCATGCAAAAACGTATCTGACCAAAGATGAAAAGAGTTACCGGTGTAGTCTTTTTATCTCATCAATTCTTTAACTTTGCGTGTTCCCCAGTTTTGCTATCTAATGGCAGAAGACAATCCGCATTTTTCCCCATCTCAGGATTTTACACGTATTTTTTAATGTTCTCTTCGACCGTATGGTTTATCTATTATTATTTTTTCTATTACAAAGCTTTGCCCTGGATTGGACCTCTTTGTCTTAGTGGGAACACATATGTAAAACATACGTTAAATACAGTGCAGGGTTGTGGCGAATTAATAGAAGTGCTAACAAGAATTTTTTTCGCATTTTTGTACCACCCTTTTAGTGGTACTAACCGCAGCATACGGTAAAGGCGTACATGACTGAATCCGCTTTTATGAGTTTGCTGCTTTCAGGTGTAAACAAGAAACGGTTGGGCTAGCCTAACATTGTTTCGCCTCGCAGTCGCGCTCGCACAGCCAAACGTGTTGGACGTGGAGGGGGTTGCTGTCGTGACTAATATTTGGGACAGTTTTCTTTTTAAGGTAAGTTAATTTTGCTCTGTTTGTAGTTACACACAAAATGCATGTTTAATTTAGTTTCATGTGTGGTTTGAGTGTGGTGTTTCAGATTTGGGGCATACAAGTTCACCTTCGTATATTTTTTTTTTCTTTTTTTTTTTTTATGGGGATTTTAGCGTGAGCAGAGCTCGTTGCCTCCCTCGTCTATTAATCGTGCTGTCTTACATATGTTTCACTCTTTACAGTTGCGCATTCACGCACACTCTATACATAAAAGGGGAAAAAAACACAGAAAAAGAAAGAAGAGAAAGAAGAAAAGGAAAGCATATGACGAATAGTATTAAGTTTGTAATTTTTTCATTGCCGAGTTAAAAAACGTCCCGAGAGGAACAAAGGCTTTTGGCTCTGTGAGGAGAACTTGGGGGCTAAAGTGCAGTTTAATTCTTGATAGTTGACGTAAGAGAATTGCCCTGTTTTCATTAACACGTCTACACTTGAAAAATATATGTGGTAAATCTTGGGTCGAGTAGTTGTTACAAGTACATGTCATGTCATTAGTCTTCTTTATGCGGAAAAGATATTTTTTAGTCGGGAAATGTGTAGAACGTAGTCTTATTATCGTCGAAACAGTCTTTTTGTCTATTTTCAATTTGCAGATTGGTAGCTTTGAGGGGACAACACCTAAATCCCGGAGAGGGGACGGGGATTCAGACCACCTTTCTCCCCATTTTTCCATTACTTTCTTTTTTATTAGCTCGGGTGTGCAAATGTTCCCATCTGAGAAATTACTGAGCTTTAATGTTCGGATTATGTAGGAACAAGACCTATAACGCTTGTGCTCCGGTTCTGNTTCAGACCACCTTTCTCCCCATTTTTCCATTACTTTCTTTTTTATTAGCTCGGGTGTGCAAATGTTCCCATCTGAGAAATTACTGAGCTTTAATGTTCGGATTATGTAGGAACAAGACCTATAACGCTTGTGCTCCGGTTCTGTAACTTTAGTGTCTGGTGGGCAATTTAAGTTAAACCTTAAAATGCGTTCTAAGGACATAAGATCCAAGGGGGGTATGCCCGCTTCAACTTCTAGGGTCGCTGTAGGAGTAGTTCTAAGGGCGCCGGTAATTAACAGAAGGGCTTGTCTATGAAGCGCCCGTATAGCTGGTAATTTTGTTAGGTCGACATTACAGAAAGCAGGGATTCCATAAAGAATCTTCGGATACAACAAGCTTGTTACCAGGGTTCTTATTTGATATGTCTGGATTGAAGGGATGAATTTTATCAGTTTCCAAAGTCTGTTTAGCACGAGGTTTCCTTCCGCTGCTATATGGGATGCTTGCTTAGTCCAGTTAAGCTTACTGTCATAGCGCAGTCCCAGATATCTAACTTCCTGTTTGGGTTCAATCATGGTTCCACTCCACTCTAGTGGAGTTGTATCAGTAACTCTCTTTCTAGTAAAGTGGATGAGTTCTGTTTTATTTATAGAAAAGTTGAGACCTAGTAGTTTCTCAACTTTTCTATAACACCTTTTCTACACCTTCGTATATTTTTACCCGTATATATTGTATTGTTTGTTCGTATAGACATTTTATTACGTTTAAAACGATGATTTTGTTGAATTTAGGCTGGGAAAGTCCAAGTAAGATGCCGCTGGTATTATTCTTTGTCATAGTTGTCTGCTCCAGTTCGCATTTTTTTTAGGAGAGACAGCCATAGGAGTGTTTGCCTGTTATGCAAATATGCAAATGAAGCTGAGTGAAAACATGGCGTACCACGTGGGAGCTATTGTTTCAGGTAAGGTCCAGGGTTGATATACCGCGCTACTCCCTTTACCGCGGTAAAATATTTTACCGCAGTCTTTTATCGCGGTAATTTTAAAATTACAGCATTTACCG
>JAGJRO010000423.1:0-33268 GCA_022832285.1 Lepidurus apus apus | reverse complement strand
GATTTGCAGAATTTGATCTGATCGGATCGAACAAAGTTGCCAATGATCGAGAACGATCTAAGATCCGACCAAAACAGAAGATCCAGAACACTGCTATTGAGGACTAGAATGTGATACATACAGCGTGTATTCCAGGATGGTTTGAGTGAATTATGGAATAAATCGATATTTAAAAAAAAAAAATTGAAGTTATGAGGGGAAACGAAGATATCAGACATTAATTTTATATAAGCTTACGCAACTTTCCTCTTTCTTTACTTCAGTTTGTCCGTATATGTTGGCTTAAAAGCATGGTTGCCATGTCTCTCAATACTATACATGTTAATAATGGTAATGATCGCCCTTGCCCTTAAGATCGTAGGATGAAGAACACCCAAGAAAATTGTTGGCATATTTGTTTTTTTATTAAACGGACGGTATTGTGCTGGCCAACTCCTGCGCGATGGCGATATTGCGCTATTTACAAAGTAAAGAAGTTTTCTTTTCTTAAAAAAGTCACAATTCTACTCCAAATTATGTCGCTCACTTAAAAGACAACAAGTTTTTAAGGCACTATTCGACGGAATGTAAAAATGTACGGTAGGCAACACCTAGATGCCTGTGACAATTGTCCAATCATTTATGAGATTCACCATGTAGCTAAGTAGGAAAAAAATGAGAAAGTGGTCTTGCACGTCACGACGATTCGCTTAAAACGCTTAAGACATTGTACTATGTCTTCTCTTGAGGCTTAAACTATTCTTCGATGGAATAACAGAAGGCCAGTGCAGACTGAGCTTAATATAAGTAAGGACCAAGGTGTGGTAGACGTTATAGCTGCATTGCATCCGTCTTTGCTGTTGCAAGTGCAGGATTCCACGTGAATATTAAAGGTTCCTGTACGCTGAATGCAGTAACGTTCATCCCCTCCAATGCCGGGCTCTCCTAATCGTGCACAGGAACGGATGTATCGCCATTCTCCATTGACTATACAAGACAAAAGAGAACCAACGATTTAGCAAAGTTTCCTTATAAAGCGTTAAGCAGAATATGACAAAGACCTTTTTGTCTGATTTTGCGACACATCGTGGCTTTAACTCCAGGCAAATGTGTCAGCTCCGGTTGTTTAGAGCAATCAAAGAAGGGGGTGGACGTGTTATCGAAGGGATCGCCACATTTAGGGTCTTCTAATGAGCGACAAATCCAGCATTTGATGCCCGTACCTGTGATTTCAAGACTTGTTAAAATTTTCTGTAAAACGGCATAATTTTAAACGAACCTTCTTTAACGGCGAATATGTATAAGACGGCCACGAAGAGACACACGCCCAGAGTTTTTGAAGTAGCCATTTTCCGCGTCTCTTTCTTGATTGTACGCCCAGCACCACACCTGTGATCGACTGCAGCGCCTCTATGCCATTGATATGCACCTGTTGAGCATGAAGTGAGGTGTGGATTTTCCCGCGTCAAAATACCCGGATTAGGCAACTGACCTGGTCTAACCTATTTCATTCCGCAAAGATTGACGATAATAACAAGAACGGTGGGTAAAACTAAATAGGAGCGGTCTGCCCGTGATGTGCTGTACGTGTTTCTATATGCCTGTACACATTTTTATTACATTTTACTTATTTCATTTTTTTGAGACTGATTGGTTGGGACGTTCACACTATTAAACTGAACGTCAAGTAGAAACCGTGTGAGTTTCTGGGATGTAGGGCTAGGCCATTTTCAAGTAAGCCCTTTGGACACTCCGAACTTGGTAATCAAATCACAAGGCGACAAAACAGCGGGAGTAAAGCACGCTGAGAACTATCAGCGAAGGAAGGTCGCAAGCAAAGTCATAATAACCCATTACATCCCGACATCATTAACTAATAAACTACAAGTAGTCCCCTATAACAGTCCACAGGACAAAATCCCCTCAAGCGTTCTACTTCGTGGACGTGCATGAGAAGTTCATTCGGAATGATGCACTGGAAAAACCTGTCCTACATATTTCCCGCCAACCATCTTTCGACTTTTGGCACACTAACCGCAGATGAGGTAGCTAAAGCCTCGCCAAGTGCAAAGTTTCACCTGGCCATTAGCCTCCACAAACATTTAGTCCAATTTTCTTATAATTAACAATTTTTTAAATTGTAGTTTACAATTATCAATTGAATTGGTCTGAAAACGGGTTAAGATGTATTTTCCTACTCAAAGTTGTGCCATGCTTATAAAACATTGGAAAGCGCGTTGCAATAATGACTTTGTTTTTAAAAAATGGATTTGTTTTAAAATAACTGAATTTCTCATGTACAACAGACGAGACAAGATCTCCCGCACCTTCTTTTAAACTGTACCCGACTAAATAGGGAGAGAGCTGTACTAAGGCGTAAACTATGCTCTTTAAAAGTCCAGTTCAATGCTCAAAACCTACTTTCGGACCCCAGGCTCTTCCAGGACGTGGTATTATTCTGTAAGGCAGCATGCAACCAAGGTTTTTAAAACTTGAACACCCCTACCTCCTATAGGTTGTTCATCCACCTATCCCTTTGTCTCCCTCATGCATATAACTCCCTCTATATTCTCATTATTGGCATTGTTAAGTTATTTTGTTATTGTTATTTCATGGTTGTGATACCGTAATACTTAGTCATTTGGCATTCAAATTAGGTAAATGATAACAAATGTAACTAACAATAGGCGCGAGCCTACGTTGAGTTTTCGAAATAAAAAAAATAAAAAAATGGTACCCCGTACAGCGAACCTAATCCTTTCCTGGACGGCGTTCGTTGTAGGAAGCGTTCATTATAAGAGACGCTATAATATAAGAGACATTATAAGAGACCCCAGCGGTTCGTTGTAAGAGTCATTTTTTCGCCCGCGCGCGAGTTCGTTGTACGGGGTACCACTGTATAGTATACAATTATAAGGTTAGGTTAAGGTCCTTGGTTTAGTGTACAATTAAATATTTGTCCTCATCTGCTAATCAGTCCAAAGCTGCTGAATAACAGTTTAACAGCTCTCAATTTAAAACTATTTTCATCTTGGATCTTGTCTTGTCTTCTGCTTCAGAAGTTGAACAGGTATGTAATCAGGTGCAATATTGTTAAGCAATCGGAAATCCCACCATACAAACCGAAGGACGTATCCAAAAAATCGACGTTTTTTCCACATTCGCTTTTAATGAAACGGGTATGTAAAACTGCCCGTAAGGAAAGTGAATTGAAAAAAAACAGGTTTTAACATGCCTGTGAGAACTTGGTCAAGCATCTGAACTATGCCTCTTTGGGTTGGTTTTGTCTCTCCCAGCCACGGGATATGTGATATTGAGGTCATCGAAGTGACCACGGGCTAGAACGAACGAGGAGTTACGCTGAAAAAAAATGGCAGTCTCGCTGGGAAAAGGAGGCTACAGGTGGGAATGGGAAGGTAAGCCAAGGAAGAGGAGCCTTTTTCGTTGAGAGAGTACATAGCCAACAAACATTTCCAAGCAGCCAACAAAGCCACCGAGGAGAAATCGGCCCCAGGTTTAGAGTTTTATTTCCACCAGAGCTCGGTGCAGCATAGCATCTGGCATTAGCATTAGCAAAGAAGCACAGGTCCGTGAACAACCAACACGGAGTGTGGAAGGAAAGTACCTTAGGACCTTAGTAGTGTTCTAGCTAGCATGGTGAAAAGTAGCACGAACAGACGCAAGAACCCAAGCAACGTTTTCTTATTTAGTATACGGTGATTTACATGTGTTATGCATACGGCGTGAGAGTTGTGCTCTAGCTTGCATGCCAAAAACTCTATATGCCCGGTTCGGGAGCGGATAGTACCTTACCAGTTTGAAAGCAAATCGCATCCATTTGAACGTGCAAGGATAACCTAACCTTTCGACATTAGGAATAAAAAAAAACAGCAATCCATTGGAATGGTAAGTAAACTGAAATTCTCAGCAAGTCTCATAACGGGTTGTTACTACGTGAGTTGTTAAGATAAGAAGTCTTGCATTGAATATAACGAATATTTAACATTTAGACCACTAAAAGGTGAGTACAATGTTTCCTGGATTAGCAGCTTAAACTTCTGGACAGCAAGAAGTAAATCCAGAGAAACGTAATTACTAGCCCCGAAACTGACCATCGTTAAGTTGGGTACCCAACAGCGTATAACGGTGCAGTCTCCTGTCGTCCGTAAACATCTTTTGATTGTATAGTCGAGCAAGTTGTTCACCTCTTGAAGCGAAAAGTTTTACCATTTGTACAATCCATAACTATTTCTGTTCCCCAAAAAAGGTCAAAATATGAACCCGGAGATCTTGTCAAACGAGGTGTAGCTGCCAGACTTTTTTTTGGCACAGTTAAATAACTGGATGATGACCTACACCTCTAAAAGCGCAGCCCATTCATAACATAATCTCATTTCAAAAGAGGGGGAAAACATTAGTAATACGCAGTCAACCAAACATTCGTCACCCTTTACCACAGCCATTCAAGCAAAACGTCCAACACGGTGAGATGACCGTTCTATGCTTCGTCAAGGACTAGTTGGTATTATTACCTCAATCCCCCATCCCTTTGCTCGCATGTATTCCTTACTCTCTGGATTTACACGAACACCTTCACCGGTTCAATAAGCAGATTATTTAGCGACGACATTCTAAAAATTACAAATGGAAAATCTTCAAGGTTCGCTTCATTAGCTGTCCTTGATTAAATCCCGATAGACAAACTGATAGACAAAATAATTAAACATTCCATTTTCCTCCCAAAGAGATTTTTTTTTTAAAAAAACGAAGGATATTATTGGAGTACTTCTTTTCCAAGAAGGAAACGGCCATTAGTCTCCGAAGCAAACCATGCTAAGGAATAAGGAAACGCGGGAAACACGTAACCGACGTTTCGGCAAGGGTAATGTAGGTTAGGCTGGAGTGCGGGCGCTAATGTAATATGAATCCAATGTAGTTTTCCTGATAAGAGTCTCTTGTTACCAGGTTTTTGTTAACGTAAAAAACTCACATAGACAAGTTTTAAAATGAGCTACTTTCTCCCCGATCGTGCAGTAAAGTACATGGAATCCCAAAAGGTCCAGGAAGAACAACATATGAGAAACGGGAAAGCGGGCAATCAACTTTTTAGCTTGTATCTAAGGCCGAAATCGTGATAAACTGAAGGGAAGATTTGTGAGAGAAATTTTGCAGTGATATAAACACCCCAAATCTTTCCCTTTCACTCCACTCGAAGCACACTTTCTCCATATAAAGGATGGACCTGGACCAGGCCCGTACCCAGGATTTTGGTTCGGGGGGGGGGGTTCAAGTCAGGGCCGTACCCAGAATTTTGGTTCGGGGGGGGGGGTTCAAGTCAGGGCCGTACCCAGAATTTTGGTTCGGGGGGGTTTTGGGGGGTAGTATGTGGATATCGCTATAGAGAAAAAACATTTCGGGGGGGGGGTCGGGGGGTTAACCCCCCCCCCTGGGGACGGGCCTGACCTGGACCCTTTGCTTTCACCAACATGTTTTCGCGTGCAAGTTGACAAATTAAGATGTACCCTTTCTTTCTAGGTATGGATGATTCGCGGTATTTAGTTTGCAATACAACTGAGGCGAGATGGCAACGTTGATCCATAGCAAATCTAGATCGTCGCCTTCGACCGTCTTATTAGTTTGCCTGCTGCTGCTAACAACATTTGTTAGGTTTTCCATGGCTCATCCTTTAGGTAAGTCCAATTCCGGGTTGAGAATGTGCAAAACTGAAAAAAAGGAAAGAAAAAAATGAGCCGAAGATGCGCTCATCCTTGAAACCGAAAAAATGGTTTCTAGCTTTAATGTTGGGAGTCCTACGATTTAACCGCAGCGGCCAATGTCCTCGTTGTCCTTACCCAAGGAGCATCTGCAAAGTCACCACAGCGATGAATCCAAGCCAAGCGCTTTATTTCCGCAGGGCAGGTTGGGCGCATCTTCTTTTCATTAGCATTTCAAATTTTCAACAGCTACACCCACCCTTCCAGTAGAGGTCGATAAGAGGTCGAACACAACCTAGTTTGGTAGCACGTCAAAGCTCAGCCTTGCCGTTCAAGTATGTCGATGCCAAATCTGAACACGCTGCGAGGTGTTTGGGTTGTTCTAAGCTTACCTGTGGTAAATCAAATTTCCTTAGTTAACTTAAGTGAGAGAAAGGAAATACGTTAAAGCGATAGAGATAAAAACAACTTAGGAAAAAAGAGAGAAGAAAGTGACTTGAAGTATTTGGAAGCTAGCCGTCTAAGGATAGCTGTACGGATGACCTTGTCTAAGGTTGTAAATTTCGAAAAAGTATTCTCAAGGAAGTTAAGGCAAGAGAAGATACTGCTTGAGCAACCTTTACCGCATCGACTCATCCTCTTTAATGCAACATCACGAGCAAATATATGGCCGGCACTCCTCGGTCCAGGCTCACAGGTTCATCTCTCACGAACCAAGACCTTGCAATAAACTACAACATGCATTATTCTTATAACACGAAGCCGTATACACATCCTAAACTTGGACCCATCCTCTGCCTTGTAGACTTTACGTTGCACCAGGCTTATTCAGCTTTTTTTAATTACATGATTGTGGTAGAAACTCAACGAAAAGGCACATTTTCTTGAAGAAAGGTGCAATTTAGTTCTTTTGCTGCGAAAAGCTAATGCGAACAATGAACGTACGAGAATAGCTTTTTCTTGTTATAAATTCCTTATTTGTACCACCTGGTATGGTATACCAACATTTTCTGAAGAAACTTGCGGTTCTCTCTTTCCAATCAGACTTTCTAAATTCGCACAAAACGACCATACTTTTGGTCTGATCAAATTCACGTGTGATTTCTTGGATAGTTTTCACTTGACAGTATCTAGCAAAAAAAAAAATCTTGTTGAAATTAGTAATAATAATGGACATAAAAAACCTCATTCGTGATCTTACATTTAAAACTCCAGAACTTCAGAATTACATTTTTTAGATTACAATATAATTGAAGAGCATAATGACCGTTCTGGGATTAAAAAATTACGTATTCAATATTGTAAACTAACCAACATTAGTGTACAGAGGGGTCGGGTCAATTGTAACGCGACACGAAAGTAACAAAAATCATAACTCTTTAACAAACGGTTTCTATAGAGACAGTAAAATATCACGGCCATGCCACATATCACTAGGCAGTATTAAAAAAAGTTACATGTGAAACGAGTGAGAATTAATCGAGATATTCAAGAAAGTATGGTTTTGCTACCTTTTTTTAACAAAAACGGGAGGTACTTTTTTCGCTGCTACGTTAACTTCATTTACCCAAAAATTTTACAAAAATATTTTTTAAGCTCAACGAATGCTAAAAAATGACATGCTAAAAGTTCAGACACCATAGCCTTACAGTGATTTTACAGGAAATCTAGAAATCCCAAGACACCCGTTTACACGATTGTAACAGCAATTTCTCGACCATGGGATCTGTATCGCGAAAACCGGCAACGCTGCATAACGTGGTTTGTTTTGAAGTTCAAAATGCCGGACGTAAGGAAACCCACCGTAAAACCACCTTACACCGTTGTATTTTTCTGTTTTTTAATTAGTCTTTTCTTAGAATTCACAACTTCTTCATAGAAATGGTGCTAAAATGTTATTCTAAATGTGCAGATTATAACTGTACATTTCATTACAATCTGTTGTGTGTATCACTAAAATTTGATCGGCAAAGTTTCTTATGGGGAAACGCACGTTAAACGTGATGTTAAAATTGTCTCAAGGGGTTATACGGTTGTAACAAAAGAGGGCCTCCTGGTTTAAGTACTAATTTGATCTTATTTTACGTTTTTATGGAGCAAACAGTGGCTTAATACAGAGCAGAGATACGCCTGCATCTATTGGTTCTACATTCAGATGATAGTTAAGTTCCTGAAAAATGTGAAAAATAAACAAGCGCGAAATGTTACAATTGACCCTACCCTCCTCTACTTTTTAGAAAAATATCAATTATATTACTACAGCAACTGTATAAGTTATAGTTAAGAATGCAAAAGTGAACAGCAAATAAGGAATCGTCAAATACAAACTTAAAACTGTGTTTTCAGATCACAGGCATTTTTTTACAGTTTTTATAGCGGAAATGGGACGTGCTGGTGGCTTCGAAGTTTGGACTGTTGCACAGATACAGGCCTAAGTTAATCACGACTTCCTTTGTCCAACTTCCTCCTTCGCGTACTTGGTATGGTTCCCTTTGTACTTTTGTTGAGCTAGAAAAACCTTAGGAAAAGTTGCAAGATTGTCTACAACAAATGACCTTTTCTGCTTTGAAGCTCGTGACGGCAACATGTTCCTTTAAAGGGGGAGTAAGGTTTCAAAATGAAAAAAATATGTGTTATAGAAGCAGGCCCGTACCCAGGGGGGGGGGTATGGGGGGTCCCCAATGCCAAAAGCATAGGAAAATTTGAATTTTGGAGTAAAGGGGCGGAGCTTAAACCGCTAAATAATTAATTACTCGGTTAATATGCATAATTGGCCTAGAGATTCTTCAGCCAGATCATGTAACTTGGTCTCTTCTATAACATATATTTTTTCATTTTGAAACCTTACTCCCCCTTTAAGAGCGCGGTGGCACGGGAGAACTAATGCAGGGCCTAGTAAGAAGTGTTTGCCGGGAGCATGATCATTCTAAAGTTGGTCGAGTGTAACGTGACTTTATCTTACAAAAGTAAGGAACAACGGAACAAACTAGGAAAAACTTATCTTTGGTTAAATTAAAGAATCTTTTAGTACTTAAATTTCCTGCTTTCTCTGGCCTGAAGTTATTGTGCTGCAGCATATGTTGCATTAAGAGCTGATTTGTAATGTCTATTCACAGCTTGCCAATCATTCACCGCAAGACTTTGGGTCGGTGTACCTTCAGGAGGTCTCTCACCTGCTGCCATGTGCGATGTACTGTTCACCACACAAGAGTTACAACATATGCTTATATAAAAACAAGGAAACATGCTGCGTAATGTAAGGTTTTGCAGACAGTTGGTCTTGCTCTCTTGCGTGCGTGGATCTTGAATCTTTGGACTCAGGAAAAATTTAACGAGCAGCTTCACCAGAAAGATAACATCTCATAAAAACGAAGGCTTGGCATCTTTCAGCATCTGGTTAACCATCTTTTCTTTCCTTTATTACCATGTTTTGTTCTAAAAGGAATTTTAAAGCAGACTGGAACTTGCGTAACACATGCTAATAGGGGCGTCCTATAATGATGAAGTGGTTCTATTCTATGTAATTAATGCCCCCTCAACTTGTATTTTTAGCTCTATTTTAAAGGGAAAAGGACTCAAAATCAGACACTTAGAAGGTGGCCCACTTTTTGCCGTCATTACGTCTAGCGCTTTTCTTCAAACAAGTTTTCAAGTCATAAAACGAAAAGAAACATCCAACACGAGGAGTTGTAAATGTAAATTAGTCTTTGCGTGTCAAGCTATTGCTTACAACTGCATGCTTTTTCAATGAAAATAGTGTATTGCAAAAACTCCCCTTTTTCGCAATACATTTATTACTTTTTTTTCAGTTCTCTTTTTGCAACTTCTTTTTAGATAGTTTTGCTATAATTTTACACATTTAAGGAACAAAGGATTCCAGGCTTTGTTTTCCAATGAGATAACAAAGCATTTTTTATTGTCATTTCTGCACTTTATTGGCAAAGAAAAGCTACAATTAAATTTTCATTGTGACATTTCCGACACATTTTGTGCAGTGTAATAAAGCAAGGACGTTGGATTTGACCATTTATGGAGCGCTGCACCGGGACATGGAAGCTGTTTTTGTTTCCGTTATTGCCCTCAATTCGTTAAAGGAGTTCAAAGAAACTGGCATGGGTCCAAAAACCAACATAATAGAAATAAAAGCTATTTGTATGATCAAATAACACGGAAATATATAAAACACCGGCCCACTGATACTGCTTTTTTTTTACGGGTGCATGACAATAGAAAGAGAAATTGGGCCCTTCATTACGAACGTAAGATCCCCATCCCTCCAAAGTAAGAATTGATCCGAATGATTTATTTTTTTTGCTGAATTTGCCTAATTTGGTACTATTCAAAGCGGTGCTGCATACAAATACAAATACAATTTAATACAAATGCATACAAATACAAATACGCCAAATACAAAAATGTCTCGTAAACTGCCCTACTTTACTCTGCTAGAATTATTTCCATAGGTCTCAGTAAAAATAACAATCAAAAAGCATATCAAAAGCGTGAAAATAACGTCACACGTATGACCTACTTCGACCCATTTTTTGTGCCTTTTGTAATAGTTGTATGAGGTAGGGTCACTTTGAACGCATCTACCTCTTGTACTACTAATCGTATAGAAACGGGACTTTGCTCTCAGATTAATTCTTTCATAGATCCCTAAGGCTTGAAAGAGCTTTTGGCTCTACTGTCTTTCTGTCGTGAGTTCACGATCCAACTACACCAATTTCACGAAAATCTAAAGTTTTCAAAGAAACCCAACCCGATAACTTATGGATATGACGTTCGGATTAATATCTATAGTACATTCGTACTTCCATAACCATATTGACCATCCGTATACGTTAGCTTATTGATGGGAAATAGTCACAGATGGCACTGATGTTTGTTATTGTTTTGCGAAAGCCTTGCGTAAGAAAGTAAGAAAAAAATATAGCTAATTGCCTGCAAAGTTTCTACCCTTGTTTTGCTTATGAAAAGTACGATTTGTCACCACTGTTTGCTGTAGCAGCAAAATGTCCCAAATCAAGTCGTCAAACTTTCGGAACAAGATTTCTGGGAAATGGCTTGTCAAATTTGAAAGCAAACTAAAACAAAAGTTTTCTTTTATTAGCAGTTAGTGCACAACCAAAGGACATGTTTTTAGGTAACGTATTTCTCATAATTGCGAAATTCATTTGCATATTTCAAATTTATTATTCACTGGAAAAAAAATTTGCATTGGCTGTGCACTACCTGTTAGCAAGCTCAAGATTACTGTCAAATAATTTTTTCATTAAAGACACTGGTTTTCTCAAAATGTTGTTCCGAAATTCCCCATGCGAAACGCCAATACCGAGCTAAGGTATACGGGAGCCTTGTAATACTGAAATAATTCCATATTTATAATATACATATATAAGATATTTTTTGTTTGGCGTAGCGTTTATACTGCGAATGGGGCAAAGCTGGAAAGTACCAGATTAGGTAAATTCAGAAAAAAGTCATTTTAGAACAACCGTAAAGAAAGTGTTCAAACCGTTCAACGTCAAAAGCCATTTACGCTTTTGACATGCCATTCATAGATTTCCTTAAACGTCCTTCGAATGCAAAATTACTAAATCGACAAGGCCTTCACATCATCCGCGCACATCACCATTCTAAAGAATTTTGAATTCGTGAGGCAATCTTGCCTACTCATGTGCGGCCGGCTTCTTCGATAAGCATTTCCCCCTCGTGTTAAAATATGCTAATGTCAGTCTGTATCTTCCTTTATTTTTTATTACTGTTTACCTAGTTACGTTTATCTGGAATTATCCGAGAGAAAGTGAAAACTGAAGAGTTTCATAGCACAAAAACTGCGTGTTGCCTGTTACAAATGAGCCGCTGGGATTATTTCTATGGGCAGTGAAATACTATGAAAGACGCTAACAAAGTTCCCATAGAAATCCTAAAATCCTAAAGACGTCACGGGGAAGAAAAAATAAACGAAAAAAGGCAAACAGCTAACGAGCCCAGCCTAGGATTATGCCGTAAGAGTCCTTTGGGTTATTTGTACGGGAAAAGCTCGTAATTACCTACACAAAGACTACACAGATTTTTCAAAAAATAGCCTTGGCAGTATTAAAGCTAATGTTACTATGTAAAGAATCCATACTCGATTTTGTTCAGCTCAATTACTCAATTACTTTGCAATTTGGATATTAAGTGGTAAATAAAATATAATGTATTTTGCATACAAGTGACATTAGGCAAATGGCAATTTCGACACTAACTATTTCCTAAGAAATGCATAACTTTGTTACGTAATTGAGTAAACGGCAGAAACCTTGGGACAGCTGGGCAATTATCTGTAGGCTCATGAACGACCATAGATAACAGGTTGTGTCATCCTTGGAGAAACACGCTTATCGTACGGAACTCGTGATGTATCCCTATTAGCTATGTTTAAGATCTCTTAAACTGACCCTAATGGCAGTTTTAACAGACAAATGCATCGAGGTCAAAACAATCTGACCGTGACCATGCCTGCACAGAATACGGTCCCATAACATTACGTAAGACCAACCTTAGTACTTTAAAACAATTCTTCTTATACTCGACTCACGCACTGAGGAGTTTCCTGTATGGAAAGCCACTTGTCCTGGTTTCTGGATCCGCTAGATCTATGACTTTGCCCATACCCGCCGAACATAACAAAGATAACAATACCTCGTATGTTTATTACGACAGGCTTGACTTCAATACGCGATCCAAGGCAATCCTAGCGAAAGTCATGTAACGGAAGCTTTTTTGTATTGTTGCATGTCTTTTGGCATTGTTTGCTATATTGAGAGGTTTCGGGAAAGGAATTATAAATTGGTTACTGTGTTATACCTCTTCTTTGACATAGAACCTTGGAAAGGATCTACAAAAAGGGCCAGCTTGGCATTGAAGCGGTTAGCTATAAGAGGCCCAGTTTTGTATATTTACTCCAAAACAGATACGTTGTAAACCCAGCCGACCTTGGCTAGATAAACAAGAATTTTTAGGAAGAGTTTTGGGTTCTTTTACAAAGAGAAAGTTTTACAAGACATAGGGTCCAGCAGTTCTTGGATGCGTCGATTTTATAGCATTTCTTAAGTATAACACTGGCATTCACTGGCGCTGACCATGCACAAGTGTCCCATATGTATTGTGCTTTTACTCCCGAGTTCGTTGACTGGATTTTGAAATACAATGGCAAAGTAAATGAGGCCAGGGACCCCACGGGCTTTCAGCTTTTTCGCTAAAAAGGCAAAACCTACTATTGTGTCTCGATACTTTTCAGTGAACCAAGTAATTGGCGAGTCTTTCCGTGCACTAAACTCCGCAAAAAAACTTGCAATTTGATGTAATGATTTTACCAAAAGAATAAGATTATAAGCGCGAAAAGGAAGTCCGTTTAAAAAACGAAGCTTAGTATCTGATTTAGTAATCCTGTTTTTTCTTCCATTTTTTAGTTGACTCCACTACCTCTGAAGTAGAAACATGGCCCCTTCCAGAGGAATACGAAGAATTTGGCATGAGACTGAGTAAAAGAATGGATGCGGTACATTCACTACACCTAAGTGCGCCTGACGGTGGGTTATTAATAACGGCTGCTCATCAAAGGCCCAAGGTAGAAAGTAGTCGTGTGAGAGATGCTCGAAACACACCACTCATAGAGTTGAGAAACCGGATTCTGAGAAACCGAGAGAAAGTGGCTTCCATCATAACCACAACAACGTCGGTGTTTACGAACGAAACGCAGCCTAATAACAATCTACAAGATCAAGAATATGTCGAAAATCACGAAGACTTGGAAAACCACGCGAGCGAGTTGGTGCCTCTTTTATTTGGCTCTTACAGTTCAGCCTCATCAACTATTCCTGTAACTCATGCAACGACGACGGTTCCTCCCCCACTATCAGCGCTTGCTACGACCACGAGTATTGCCCCGGCGGAAACCAGTACTCTGGCAAGTGCCCTTTCACGTAGTAATCATAGTGCTTCCAATATTTTAACAGCTACCAAAGGTACACGAATACGACCCATAACCTTGACAAGGTCTCCCTTTCACCGGTCATTACCCGTAGTTATTAAAGTGGCAGACGAAGCCGTGAGTCGGGTCCAGCATACAGAAATCCTACGCGAAAGAACCCGAGCTGAAAGCTTGCTTCGTCTTAGGGTCCCTCCAACATCCCTTCTCAACTCGACAGCGACGGGCCATCATTTATTACAGCAGCCTAAAACAGGAGTCCCACTTGCCAGCGATGTCCATGGTAGTTTGGGTGTGGTCAGCAATGACACCAACTACGCGCACAATTTCAGAGAAACGGCTCAAGCTATACTTATAAGAACGACAGCTAGGCCAAACCTAACCCCGATTCGTCGTATTCGACTTAGGATTCCCTTAAATACGACAGAAGTGACTGCGAATCATTCCTCGAAAGCCAGTGCTTCAGCAAGTACCACCGTAGCTCCCAGTACAGCATTGCCAATCCATCCTATAACTCAGCGCCGCAATTTCACTAGCGTTTGGTCCACAAAGAAAGAAGTCATAAAAGGCTTTTCTCCTTTACAGAAAGAGCAGGAAAATTCTACGAAAGTTCTTACCACGGGAACAAGTACAGAGGTTCCACCGGCAGTTAAATCGGTAACCCTAGGTGGGACCGTGGCTGATACGAAAGCCACTTCATCTCCATCGGTCGTGAGACCAGCCAAGCAAAATCAGACCTGGGAAAAGCCAAATTTTCAACCACTAGTATCAAAAGAAGAGGTTTCAGAAAGTTTGAGGCAAGTCAGTGATAAAACCGGAGTAAATCTCACCAAAATGGAGTCCATTGAAGCGTCGCTGACCACTCCAGCCCCTGAAGTAACAACCAGCCTACTGACGGTTGCTCAACTCGTTACGACTCCCTTCTTTCCCGGTATCCTCCACCCTTTGACAAACTCGTCCTCATACACTACTCTCAGTGGTATTCTCAGAAGCAAATCTGCCGTTACGTACTCATCGACTGTGTCCGCTTTTCAGGAACTAAAACCTGCAACTACGATGATGACCGTCACAACACCGATGACGCCTCAGCTTGCGGTCAGTACCATTAGTCCTACTGTTGTAGCTATCACCACAGCCACTGTCAACAATCTTAGCCTTATTAGACCTGAAATTGCGTTGATTCCGTTCACTATTGAAGATGCTATGCAACCCGTTCAACTGTATGAAACAAAGAAAAACCTTAGTGCTGGGACTTTGACGGTTACAGACTCTCCGGCGAGCAGTAACAGTTCCATTAAAGGGAGTAAAGTTTCAGTAATCCGTCAACCTGACCAATTATCTGCATCAGAGCCAGAAGAGGATGTAGCGTCCATTGTTTCTCAAGACCTGCCTTCTATTTTTACGCTCTATCCGTACAACATCGAAAGTCAGATCATCAATGCGTCGCCTACCGTTACACAAGCTTCCCTTGAAGTTCAAGAAACTCGCCCAACTCATGACAACGTTAGTAAAAGTAGCTTGATCTCAACAGAGCTTACAACCCTTATTACGAAGCTAGTTACTTCGACTCCAAGCACGACTTCCCATCGTCCAGTGGCCATCGAGGATATTTTGAACATCCAGAACATGATGGGAACCGAGACAAACGCGTTTTTAAGACCGAAACCTACTTTGTTTAGCATTGAGATGTCAACCACGACTCCTAGCAGTAGCATAAATGCCGTAATTAAGGAAAGCATTCTCCTCCAGTCTCCTGAGCAGCCTGAACCAGTTCAAGTCAAGGAAAACGAACAAGTGACCCAACAGAGCACTTCAATCTACATTATCGGCGTCGTGGGGATTGTGCCTGTTGCTGGAGCTTTGGCATGGTTGATCAAAGTTCAGCTTCACAGGAGAAGACAGGTAAAAAGAAAACCACGCAAAAAATGTCATTTTTATGCGCTTGCTTGTGACAGAGACTAAGCGAATCAGACAGCTCATCAGAAAGCGAATTCCCAAAGGGAAGAAAGTCCATCGTCTTCTCAGCACCGGTGCCCATAACAACTGGAAAAGCCCACAGATTTTCTCATGGGGTAAGGGCCTTAAAAATAGAAAACCTCAACCAATTTATTCCCTACAACTTATTAATCTTTTGTAGGCCAGTGACAAAGAAGATCTCATGCCTCACAACGCCCACAATTCGAAATCATCGCCGTGGGAATTCCCGCGTTCTCAAGTGAAGCTTCAGACGTTGGTGGGCGAGGGCTACTTTGGTCAGGTGAGTTATTGAATGCTTGGAATATTTTTCCCATTTCGAAGAATTTCTTAATTATACAATTTCGTGTGTTCAACCCAGGTTTGGAAAGCAGAAGCGGAAGATATCTGTGGCTATCAAGGTACCTTGCTGGTCGCCGTGAAAATGGTTAAAGATGGAGCTTCCCACAAGGAAAAGCAGGAATTACTCAAAGAAATGAACATAATGCAGCAAATGGGGCCACATCCTAATGTGGTAGCATTAGTGGGATGCTGCACAGAACAAGGTAATAAAGGCATTCCTTCTTAAGGTTTTCTGTAGATCTTATAGTTCCTTATGGGTCAACAGTTCGGGAAAAGCGTATAATTTCTTATAGACAAGTCTGACAGCTATAGTTCTTATGATCTTATTTGGCAGTAATGTAGCTAATTTTATTATCTAAGGAGACTATGTTCTAATTTGTTTTAAGAATAAGAAATTATAGCATTGTCTTAATTAGCAAGAAGAAATTACATTTTGATTGTACAACGAATTGAATTCTTCATCTCTACCGAAATCTTGATTGAAAGGAAATGCTAAGCGTTTGAACTATAATGTGATACGTATCTAGAACCGTTCCTACTGATAATGGAATACGTCATGTTTGGTCGACTGTTGACGTTTCTGAGAGATCACCGAACTCAACAGCGGTATTACAACTTCTCCCGAGATGCTGAAGCGCTAACTTCGAGAGACCTAACCACCTTCGCGTACTGCGTAGCCAAAGGCATGGAGTATATCGCATCGAAGGGGGTAAGTTAACGCGGGTTGCGGTTTCCAGCAGTAACTAGAGCGGAAAATCATTTTTTGTTTAGATTGTACATCGCGATTTGGCGGCAAGGAATATCTTGGTTGATCACAACAAAATGTGCAAGGTGGCTGACTTCGGCATGTCCAGAAATGTTAAGGATACAACAGGGGAGATGTATGAGCAACGAGTCAAAGTAGGTCACGAAAGTCTTTCAAGCGAAGTGACAATATCCTAATACTTGCTTCGGTTTCATTCTTTAGGGGGCGTTACCTATTCGGTGGATGGCTCCGGAATCACTGGTGCACAGCATATTTACACAAAAATCAGACGTTTGGAGCTTCGGCGTTCTCCTTTGGGAGATTGTAACGCTGGGTAAGATAGTTTGATTCCGTAAAATCTAAAACAAATTTAGATCCTTGTCAGTTAGTTAAGAAGCTTAACAGACTAACGTTTTATCTTATGATTATTAAGGTTCTACGCCGTACCCTGGTATGGAAGCGCGAGAAGTGATGAGGAAAGTTCGAGACGGACATAAACCCGATCGGCCAAGTCATTGTCGACATGAACTTTACCGACTAATGCAGAAGTGTTGGTGCAGTGATCCTCTTCGACGTCCGGATTTTTCGGAATTGCGATCCGATCTGGCTAACTTGTTGGATGATGGCCGAGGTTACGTCGATTTAGATAAATATCAAGACGACGCCTACATGAACCTTGAGCCTCCGTCTGACGAGAGTGAAAAAGTGTAAAATAAAATTTAAAAAAATCGAGATTGTATATGAAATTGTAATATTTGAGGGCCAGTTCTCCACTTCGTAAACCAAAAAGATTAAAAAAATATACAACTGTTATGTGGGTTTAAGCTACGCTAGTCTTTCAGACTTGAGGCATGTAATCTGAACCTTTCCTTTCAGTTGTGAATGCTCGTTTATAAGAATAACTGATAAGTACACGTACCTTATAAATGTATGATTAAACCGCCTCTTCCTTATTTTTGCATTCATAGCAACCAGAAAAGCGTACAAGACTTTTTAAAGCATTTTGGGGTAATAATAAGCAAAGGTATAATTCATCTTGGTCTTTCTTGCATCCTAAAACATAGATTAAAATGTTAGGCCTACAACTTGAAGAATACAGCATGGAAAAGATCCCATTCCAAACCCACTACCGAATCAGATTCATCAAGGATCCTCGTCGTTCACGGTACTTTGGCCATACGTACCGGTAACCCAGGTAAATCAAACCCAGGAACAGCAACGTTAAGAAGATGGTAACTGGGAAAATAGGCTTTTTACTAGGGACAATATGTACTCACTTTAAGTTTCTGTAAATTACGAAAAATGGTTCCGGTTTCGTCCGTATTGCAAGATGTCACTACTACTTGAATTCGTCCCTCTGTACCCGAGTTGACATTTTGAATCTTTTTTATGTAATCCCTTAGAATAACTTGCTCAGTTAACCCTACAAAGATTAAGGAAGGAAGTTTATAACTGTTTTCAAGGGCAGGTTTAGCAGTTTTACCTGTATCCACAAACTGTACATTTGACAGGAAATTGAAGCCTCCGTTGGCAATAACAGAAGGAACTACGATAAGGTAAGAGGTTTCGTCTTGAAGCTGTTGCAAGTTCGCTATTGCTGACCCAGGGTTTCGCAGCAATACAGTGTCAACCCGATTTATAGATCTAGCCATATCATAGCTAACTCTGGCCCCTAATAGCAAGGGTAAAAGGCATATGACAATTCATCCAATACAGTTTAGTGGAGTCATTTAGATTATTCCCAAAGAATTTAAATCAACTTAAAATTCATTCACACACCTGCAACTTGTAAGAACCGGCCATCAGTAGACGTTTCTACGGATATCTCAAAGAGCTGACGAATAACCTTCCCAGTAACCTTGGCTGTATAGAGACGATAGGCGTTCGGTAGCATGGTAAGGATGTCTTCGTAATAGATCGATCCGTTCGAAGGATTGTGCACAACGAAGGCTTTGCCTGGCCAAAATGCGGCAGCCGGGTTCTCAGACCAGACTTTATTGGTAAAACTGTCCAAAATAGCATCCGTCAACAAATTTCCCGCTGGGCATTCTTGTTTCCAACAGTCATTTGAAGTAGAGCTAAAAAGCGGCGTCATAGCTAATCCTAGACGTTCAGTAACGTTGTTTTTCACCCAAGATGACCACGTTTCAATAGCATTGGTAAGGTTGGCTTCATGGGGGCGAGGGAGAAATAAGAGTTAACCGAATATACTATTTCTGTTGGTTTTTTTGGGGGGGGAGCTAAATCATACTCACTTGCTTCAACGTGCTCGTTTAGTAAGATGGGATTGTTAGTATCAGCGTAGGATTTCACGTTTCCAGTGTCATCGAAAGTTGCGTTGAAAAGTCCAAGATACTTGCCTTGATGAGGTACTTCGACAATGTACAGCTTTTGCTCTACACCTCTGTATGGGTAACTGTCATTTGCTGTCTCCTGGGATGGTAGATTGCCTATAATGGTTCTACTGTTACTAATTAAGAGTAATGAGGCGTATTATGTCATTATTTAGGCTTATTATTGCTATGGTGGTTTCTAATCAAAGAAGCGTAGAAAAGCGTGATACCATTATACAGAAATACATTCGAACCGCCTCCAACGACAATGTCAATATCGGGAACGTCGCGTGCAATACTTTCTAGTTGCGAAAGTTTTGCATTGCCTATACAATTAACATTGATTTAACTTTGCATCAAACATATACTATGAAAGTGACAAGTTGCCTTACCTAATGCAATTAGTGTATTTATGCCTTGGGCCTTCAGGCTCTTGGCAGCGTTCTTAATGGCAGTATTTACATCGGAAATCTTAGCCCTACCGAAGTCTGCAACAAACTAGAAATATGCCGTATACAGTGGAATATGTTCTGCGCACGTACTGCAAAATTTATTGTTAATAGCTGAACACTTAAAATTTTAATCATGTGTTATAATATAGATACTTAATAGAAGCAAAATCACATAGGTTTTCAATGAAAGAATGGTTAAAGATTCTGGAGAGTTTTACTTTTTAAATTTGTTAAGCAGGAGAAATGTTGTAAAAGACATTCACGGCTAGTTAAATAACAAACAGTTACTAGATAGATTTGTTATAAAATTGATAACATTTTTGTCTTATACAACTAAACACTTACCTCGTCTTCTTTTTCGAAAAAGCATACTACGCCAACTTTGACTAATTTTTCGGCAATAGTGACAGTAACATTAGCATATTGCTGAACGAGATCTTTCAGTGAGAGCTCTTTGGAAACGTCCAGATTGGTGCAAACTACCGGTATATTTCGATCTTTCAATGCTTGCAAATACATTGCTAAGACCGGAACACCAAGGGCAAAATCTCGGTGTCCGAGACCCTTTAAAGCAAAATTGGATGTTATTATCATTATATTGAATCAAAACGGAAATGAATTTAATGTTTACTTACCATGACATGATACCCCAACTGAGCAGCAATAACTGCGGCAGGCTCAGGGCCAATTATAGATAACCAAGTTGGTTCACCGATCATGTTTCCTGCGTTCAAGTTTAAGAAACCAGAGTTTTGGGACAGCGAGCCACTGCGTAACTCGGCTAACTTAGCTTTGTGACGTTCAGCTCCACCAAAGCAAGTGGAAACCGAAGGATTTGCCGAAGTGTTGTTCGCGATGCTGGTGGGAGCACGATCTGTTACAGTGCTATCAATCGTAGTAGAAATATCCGCTTTCGAAATTGAGGTGGAAGCAAAATCTGTTACAGTGCTATCTACCGTAGTAAAAATATCCGCTTGCGCAGTAGATATATCAGTGGTGCTGGTAGAAGTAATAGAAGTCGACGAATCTGTTGCAGTAGTACTTTCCGTGGTTGAGTCAACTTCTGTGGAAGTTAAAGTTGAGCTAGTCGTGCTGCTTATGGTATGTTCCCTAATCGACGACTTTGGCCTGGTCAAGTAACTTTTAGTCACCGTGGTTTCGCTTGACGTAGTCGTACTTTGTCCGGAGAGCTCGCAAGGGCCGAACGTTTCGGACATTTCATCAAGTTGATACCATAAGTCGTTGACATGAGCAATATGCAACGTAAAGTCAGCTACTAATAGCTGAAACGTACCACAAAATACCACCCAGGCCACAATTTTCATTTTACAAAATTAGAAATTGAACACACACACTAAACAAATCCTTAAATGAATTGTATGAACTAAATAACGAAAGAAAATGCACTAATCCGTTAGGATTTCCGCAAAAATTTATAACAGCGCGTCTAAAGAACGGCAAATCAGTTGTCCCTCACGTGCCTCTTTCACTGCTTTGCTTAATTCTAAGATAACGTTAATGGTTGAGAAAATTCCTGTTTTGACAAGGATAAGATAAAATTGTATAACTCATCTACATCTATTCGACCATACGTTGGGAAAGCAAAAGGATCAGTAAACAATTCCGTCCCGCTTATCTGTTTTAGTTTCCATGGCCATGGTGATAGTCGTACAGAGGGAACAAAGGTCAACTAATATGGAATCGGGGTAATGCTGACTGCAAGGCTTTCGAAACTAGCCTCATCAGTGCCTCGCCGAATGCGGAAAAAGCCGTTTTCACCCCAGTCACTGCCCCAGGAATTTTTCACAATCCAGTAGCGCTCCCCAGTTGTCTCTTCCGTACCGTAACCAACAATTAACACCACGTGATTAGTTATCTATAAATAATCAGAAGACATAGAATTTCATTTATACTGAAGTATGCAACATCTATACGTTTTACCTCGAAAGGGTTGAAGTCGTCTCTCAATCCCGTGTGGTGGTAGATGCCGCTTTGGTAAAAGTCAAAATCGGGGTATACTTCAAACGATACAGCTAACGGCCCATTTTCCACTAATTCAATTCGCATCAGTTCTTCATTACAGCCACCGTAGTAATCTATTAAACATGTCAAATTGATGTAGCTCAACAGAATTTTTCCGAGAACGTTGTTAAGTCACCTCCTACGTATTTGTAATGAGTGGTGAAGTGGCGCTGACATGTTTTTTCGGTACTGCACCCCATATCCTGACCTAAGTACGGGAAACATTCTTCTTCCACCAGCCCAAAGTCCTTTCAAACCAGTGGATAAGTTTTGATTACCGTTAAGCTTTATACTATACAAGTCGATTAGATCTCACCTGACCGTATCTTCCTGCAATTAGATAGGGAAAACCACCGTCGCATCCCTGGCTATAGTAACTACAACTTACGACGTCCTGAGTTGACAAAACTGGCCGCAATTCATTACGAGTCATAACTCGTAGTCTAGCTTCTACATTGGCGGCAGACGCGAATGCATAACAACTCCCACAATTTCCTTGATCTCTACCAACATAAGTTTAATTAGTTTTAACAGACAAGTTTACCTATAAGAAAAACTACCGGATAGGAGAGATGTAATTTACGCCAGAGATGTTACGGTAATCAATACGTTCGGGCAAGTACCTGACCTTTTGGTACGTCGCTTCGTCGGGTACAATCGGCTTGGGCGCAGCTGGAATGCGAGACCTCAGATATAGCAGGTTTATAAGCTATCTAGTAATCGAAAAATGCTTATTACTTGGGTCCACCATGTCTTTTGAGGAGGGCATCATAGGACATGCCTTCGAGTAGGCTATAAGCAGTCGCTGTCCAAGACTTTTGTTTCTCGTTGATAGCGCGGATGAAATTGGGGTCGGTACGGAAAACACCTTCCTAATGGATCAAACATCCACTTTTTAAACCAAAGATCTTGAAGACAATATTGACCGAAAGTATTTACAGCAGCTCGAGGAAGGTTGCCATGATATTTTGGAGCAACAGCCACGGCTTTCTTGGCTGTGTAACAGCTCCAATTATTGCCAACCAGATCCCGGGACCATCCTACAGACGTTTGGTCGCAGTAGCTAATGACTCCTTGCAAGGTCTTCCGCAATTTAGTAAAATGCAAAATTTGTTCTACTATAAGTTAATGTCTTTCAGATAATGGATTATACCTCTTCATATTTTGAGAAGGCAAAGAATTTCCTGCCATTAACGATTACTTCGAAGCCTTGGTTGTAAATCAATGTCCAAGTTCCTCTGTTACCGTATTCATCAAAAGCTACATTAGGATAGAGAAGTTCAAAGCGTCGATCCATAGCATCATCCAAACCTAAATCCATTCAATTAACATTGCGAACTTCTGCTTGATTTTATAAGAAATGTAAAATAAATCCTGTAACGTTGTATGCAATGTTATAAATTCTAAGATTTTTTGTTGACATGTTTTAATATTAATACTAATATTACAATAATTATTAAGTTACCGGAATTTTATTTTTTAGTGTATTGAAAAGTTATACGTACTTAGGGTAGAGCAGTCAACAGTTTTGTCGGAACTACGAGGCGACTCGTGGAAAATCCAAACGCCTTCGATCTCACCGTAACTGCAATTAGCTGGCGTATCAGCACTAACACCAGAGAAACAAAGCAAGCAGCCTATGATAAGGCTATTGAGCAGCAACATGGCAACTATGGTCCAGGGAGATGCAGAGGAACAGTAGTTGCTCAGACCTGTTGATCAAACTTTAAATACAAGCAGTCATACATCGGGAAAACCAGCATCATTGTCTTTCCTGATAAGCTCCAATCTAAACATGACCCGAGATTTGCTCACGAGCGGTTTTATTTTCATGCCAGATAAGATTTCACAAAACATAACTTATTAATAGACAGGTTATGTAAAGTATCACTGGTACACCGGTTTATGAGGCAAAGCACAGATTAAGGAATAGGAGTAATTTCAACAGCAATGCTTTCGAAACCACACTCATCGTTTCCTCGACGGATACGGAAAAAGCCGTTTTCACCCCAGTCCGCAGACCAGGAATTCTTGGCAATCCAGTAAGGTTCACCAGTTGCGGCCTCAGTACCCCATCCAACCAGCAACACAGCGTGGTTGGTGATCTTAAGGCATTAAAAAACAAACAAGAAAGATTAAAGCTATGATAGAAGGCACGTTTCAAGGCAGTTTAGTCCTTACCTCGAACGGGTTGAACTCGTTGTTCCGGAAACCCGTGAAATGATAGATTCCACTTTCATAGTACATGAAATCATCGTAAACTTCATAACCGATTACCAATGGACCGTCCAATAAAGCGATCTTCATAAGCTCTTCATTGCAAGCACCGTAGTAACCTATCAAAATACTTCATTTAGCCAATTAATCTGAAAAAGGTAACAAAATAATTACATACCTCCAACGTAGTTGTAGTGAGAAACGAAGCTGCGGCGACACTGTTGATCAGGGCAAGCAGAATCGGTAGCGGTGTAGTTCTGGCAAGCATCATCGACAATACCGAAGTCCTAAACCGCAGATTTGAAATTGAAGATTAAAAATTACTGAACAAATCCCAAGCCTATTATTGTACCAACCTGAGCGTACTTTCCAGCGGTCAAGTATGGGAAACCACCGTCGCAACCTTAAGTTTGCCAGAGAAATTTTAAGAGTTTTGGTTACGGTGTTGAAATCTTACCTTGAGCGTAAACCGAGCAGCTGACCACATCCTGAGGTGAAAAGACCGGTTGAACCTGGTTCTGGGTTAAAATGCGGATTCGACTTTCAATGGAAGCCAAGCTGCCAAAGACGTAACAACTTCCTGTAAAATACAAAACAAGATTGTATGGGGAACTGATCGAAATGCTTGATCACACAGACCACAGTTCCCTTGATCCCTAACAGGCGAAACGTAGTTCTGTCCATTGTAACTCCTCCAGTCAAGAGAATCAGGCAAGTAACGAGCATTTTGGAAGACTGCTTCGGTCACTGGAGCGGGAGCGGGTCGAGAGCGCAAGCGAGACCTACAGAATTTTGTTTATAAAGTATCCTTCAACGCGTAACATGAATCGAATGTACTTGACACCCCCAACTAATCTTTCCATATATGCCAAAGGCTTGCCTTCGAATTTGGGGTAGGCTTTAGCCTTCCACGATTTTTGGTTCTCATTGATATTCTGGATCATCCTGAAGTCATTCGCGAAGAGACCTTTCTATAAGCGAAACCTTAATGTCACCGAACGTTATAGAAACGAGTATGAGCATTTACCGGGGTTTTCAGGGATTGCTTGTGTTGCTTAACAGCCGTAGCTTGGATTCGGCGACCGGTATAACAAGCCCAGTTGTTAACAAGAACATCGTGGCTCCAGCCAGGCAGGACTGTATCGCAGTAGCTATTGACAACATCACCGTCCTAGTAAAAACCCCAATGAAGTCACATCATCTACAAACAAATGCAGGAGATTACGTACCACAGAGTAGTTCGAGAAGGCGAACCATTTGCGCTCAGTCACAGTGACTTCGAAGCCTTGGTTGTAGATCAAACTACGAAGATAAAAGCTTGTTAGTCTTTGAAGCAGCAAACACATAAAACTTACGTCCAAGTACCACGGTTTCCGTACTGATCAATGGCGACGTTCGGGTACACCAAATCAACCTGGATGTGACGAACCGCCTGAGATTCTGTAAAGACGGATTGCTAGACTAGAAGAGAACAAGGCAAAGTAATTCAGTAAATCCTACCAGAAAAGCTAGAGCAATCGATGGTCTTATCTCCAGTACGTGGTCCTTCAAAAAAGGTCCAAGTGCCACGGATTTCGCCGTAGGTACCTAAAAGCATCCATATTAGTACATAAATCAACGTATGTTTTTACTCTTGCAACACACAATTTGCTGGCGTATCCGCACTAACTAGAGCCACTAGGGCTAACGTAGCTACCAAAACGGCCAATTTGAAAGCCATACTGATTAAACCTCAATTTACTAAACAAACAGTATTTCACCGGCTGCGAAGTACTCTGAACGAAAGCTCGAAGACCACTATTTATACGTCTAATAACAATTTATCATTGCCGAACAACTTGGAATTATCAGAGTTATCTAAGAGCCGATATAGTCACATCTTTTGAAAATCTCTTGAGCTTTGCCCGTCACCTCATGCAGGAATCCAACTTTTATCTCGATAATCTTGCAGGGGTCAACGGTTATGAAGTTAAAGTCTTTGTAGGCATAACATATAACATGCTCAATTGTATTCAAAAAGCCTAAACTATCACATCAAGTCAAAGTATCAAAATAAGGCACAACGAGGTATTATCAAGCGATAACATCTTTGTTTGTTTTATCTCAGAAATAATGCCGGTCATAACAGCATACAAGGGCTTAAGGTATCGGTGTGGCTTCCACCGCAAGACTTTCAATGCCACATTCATCCGTTCCACGACGAATACGGAAAAAACCAGATTCTCCCCATTTCGTCGACCAGCTGTTTTTCACGATCCAGTACGGTAAGCCTGTGACGTCATCTGTTCCGTAGCCGACCAGGAGCACAGCATGGTTCGTCAACTATTAATAAACAGGTTTACTCCATGCAGCTCAAAGCTCACTTATCTTACCTCAAAAGGGTTGTATTTGTCCTGAAGGCCAACATGGTGGTAAACGCCGCCACTATAATGCATAAAGTCCGGATAAACCTCAAAGGATACCGATACAGGTCCATTGTTGACTAGGGCCAGCTTCATAAGCTCTTCGTTGCAAGCTCCATAGTAACCTAACAGGACGAAATGTTGATGCGATTAGTACACTAAAAGGCAAACGAAACTTAACTAAGCTTTTTGCATTTTACCTCCTACGTATTGATAGTCCGCGACGTAATGCCGGACGCATTCTTTCCCATTGCATTTGCTGTCCTGACCAACGTAAGGATTGCATTCCTCTGGAACAACACCATAATCTTGAGCATATTTGCCTGCAATTAAGTAAGGAAAACCGCCTTCACAGCCTTGGGAATAAGCCGAGCAACTCACAATGTCTTGGGTGGACAAAGTAGCTTGGACATCGTTGCGAGTGAGAACTCTCAAGCGTGCTTCCAGCATACCCATACTCGAGAAACTGCAAGAAAAGCCATTAATAAATTTTTTTAGATACAAAAAATAGGGAATTTTACCTGTAGCATGAACCGCAACCACCCTGATCCCTACGTAGGAACGTAATTGGTAAAAGTTTACAAATTCGTTAAAAGTAAGGAACCCGAGCTTAGTACAACTAATTTTACCTGACTGGCGAAACGTAATTCTCGCCATCAACCTCTCTCCAATCCCAGCTTGAAGGTAAAAACTGGGCTTGGTACTTGGTAGCTTTGCTCACCGGGGCCGGTTTGGGGCGAGAGAGAATTCGCGACCTTAACATCAATAATAAAGACAGTAATAATAAATCCATTAATAAATAAAGACTACTCAAACCTAATGAAAACTCACTTGAGGCCACCACACATCTTAAGCAAATAGTCGTGAGATACTCCATGCATATCGGGGTACGGTTTAGCCGTCCACGTCTTCTGATGCTCGTTAATTTGGCGGATAAAGTCAGGATTGTTCCGAAACAAGCCGTTCTACATGGAAAACCTTTAGGAAAAAGCCCATCATTGCCATTAAAAGGACACTTACTGGAGCTTGCAAAGCTTGATAATGGACTTTCTCGGGTAAAGAGGTGACTTTTTTACCCTGAGAACATGCCCAATTTCTGCCCAGAACATCATGAGACCATCCAGAGCCTGTCATCGTCCTATCGCAATAGCTTACAACTTCCGTGCCATTCTAGACAGTAAAAATAAGTAACAAAAAAGTAATAAAAAATACAATATATAAGTATTTTTTTATTTTATTAAATATATAAGTATTTAGATAATAAGTGGGGGCAAAGAAGACGGGTTTATACCTGTGAATAGCCGAAGAAACCGAAAATCTTCCTTCCGTTGATTGTTATCTCGAAGCCTTGGTTATAGATCATGGTCCAGCTTCCGACGTTCTCATATTGATCAACAGCCAAGTCAGGGTAGGACAGCTCTATAGCAAGCTTATGCACCGCTGGACCTGAAAGAGCAAGTTGACCAAGAAAGTTAAACGTAACATAAGCTGCTGGGATGCTAGTTTAATACCTAGTTTTTGACAGTCAATGGTCCTATCACGGCTGCGCTGGTTCTCGTAGAACAACCAGTGCCCAGCTACATCTTCAAAAGTGCAATTTGCTGGAGTATCAGCTTCAATTGAGCTGAAACTGCACAGTAAAATTGTACACAGCAGCCCTAACGTACACCCAAGCATTTCTAACTTTTAGGGAAAAAGACTTTACGCACGCAAAGGTTAACTGGCTGACGATAACTGGTGAGAAAATTTCAGCGCCGAAGAGGATAAATATATGCCCAGCACGGGTCACTGACTCAGAAATCAGAACCTTGACAATACGACCTTGAAACTAAGGCTCTTGTGAAAATTCGGACGGCCTTCTAGCATTGGTTTATTGGTTCAATAGCCAAAGGAGGGCTAAGTACGGTCACAAAACGAAATACATGTAGCTGTCGTCGACGTGGTCAGCAAAACAACCATTTCCAGAAAGACAAACGTTCGCGAGTCAAAACAGCGCAGTTCACATATCCGCATATTAGGACCCACAAATATTTCCCATGTTAAATGAAATTATAACCTAGGGCGTCTAGCTTATATTAAAAAAATCCTTTTTTTGTGTCGCGTGCTTAACCTAAGACAAGCAGGTTTATTTAATATGAACATGAAGTTTATTTTGTATTTCCATTGCTTGAAAGGAGTTAGTATACAGGGGTGTAAAACGGCGAAGCGGCTAAGCCATAGAGTAAGCTGTGGGCTAAGCAGCGGTTTAAAATTTGGCTCACTTTTAAAGGGGTAGTCAGGTGCAAAAAAAGAATAATACGTTATAGAGGAGACCAAATGAAGTGATCTGGCTGAAGAACCCCTATGTCAATTATACATATTAACCGAGTAATTAATTATTTAGCGGTTTAAGCTCCGCCCCTTTACTCCAAAATTCAAATTTTCCTATGCTTATAACATTGGGGGACAGCTGGCCGGAGGCCTAGCGCCTTTACCTGTGAGCGCATTGAAAATCGATACCTGGTCTGATAGGGGCGGCACCGTGACCTTTCTTTTGAATGCTCAAACAAGTCTTTAGGTGCTTTGATTAATTTACAAGCTCGATCACAAAAAACGAACTTTTTCTTCGCGCCGCGACTTGCGGGCTTCGCTGAACGCCATGAAGCGAGCATAGTCGGAACCGCCTCATGCGGTCCCATTGCCAGGGGATGGGCTGTCGACTGCGAAGCCGACCCGAAACTTGCCCGAAAGCTCACAGGCGCGGGTCTCGGCCCGGCGGGACGGCGATCGCTCGGTGGCGCGAAGAAAAAGTCCGTTTTTTGTGATCCAGCTTGTAAACTAACTAAAGCACCTAAAGACTTGTTTGAGCATTCAAAAGAAAAGTCACGGTACCAAACGTATGAGACCAGGGATCGATTTTCAATGCGCTTGCAGGTAAAGGCGCTAGGCCTCCGGCCAACTGTCCTCCCATGTTATAAGGATAGGAAAATTTTAATTTTTGAGTAAAGGGGCGGGGCTTAAACCGCTAAATAATTAATTACATTACTCGGTTAATATGCATAATTGACATAGGGGTTCTTCAGCCAGATCACTTCATTTGGTCTTCTCTATAACACATTTTTTTTTGCACCTGACTGCCCCTTTAAAAGGTAGAAATTAACCCGAGTTATTTTGTTCCCATTCCAAGAGCTTCCTGTAATGTTCGCTAGAATACTCTACTGCAGTAAAAATATTTATTTAAGTATAAACAAGTGGAAGTAGGTGAAACAATGCAGTTATCTTCAAACTCGCCAAGTAATTCTGATTAGATTTTTTTTTTAAATATCCATTTTCTTTATTAGGGAAACACATGATTGGCATCCTCTTATGGGTTTGCCTGGCTTTTTGTCGATGCGAAGATGAACCTGTTTTGGATCTGGAAGTGACAGCAGATAATTACACTTACAGCCAACCGGTCTCACCCGCACCGGAAATAAAACAGACTGTAATGCAGGATTTTCTTGAATTATTGAGGACTCATTACTTATTTTTAGAATTTAACTGACCAAATAGCATCTACGATTGACAGCGAGTCGGTTTTAACAGTAACGTTTGAACGTACAGTGGAAAACGGGACAGGAATCCAGTCAGAAGAGGATAATTCTTCTAACACAACCCTAGTAGATACCGTTATAATAGTACCAGGTGCCAACATTAGCTCGGCAGTAAATATAACTCAGAAACAAGTGACTTGCCTTCCAAAAGAAGCGAATGGCGAGCTATTAACTATAAAGGTAGGCTTAAATATAGCTATTTCGTATTTCTGAACAAGGTGTCAAGTTATTCAAATTGAACTTCATTTTTCAGATGGTGAACGCCACTTTGTTACAAGCATTACTCCAGCCAAATAAAAGTACTACTGAAAGGTCAACTCCAGCTCCGTGTGTGGTCGCCTTATTTTATGCATCTTGGTGTCCTTACAGCGCCCAAGCAGCCCAGCATTTCAATGCTCTACCACGAGCGTTTCCTTCAATAGACATACTGGCTATTGACTCCTACAAAGAACACAGGTTTGCAGTTTATCACTTTATAAAATTCTTGTTTTATGCAATTGATTTTTTTTAAGTGTAAATGCGATTTACGGCGTTACAGCTGTTCCAACCGTCATTCTTTTCCATAATGGGAAACCTGCAGCCAAGTACAACGACTCGGAATATAGTCTCGACTTGTTTGCTGCTTTTGTCACCAAATATACAAGTAATTTTAATGTCTTCCTAAGAAATTGCTTTTCAATAATGAACCTGTCCGACAGATACAACTCCAGACGGCCTTTTAAACAGAACGTCTGCTGATATGATGGGTCCAGTTCCTACAGTGGTTGAAGAAGTCTTCGATCCGCTCTTGTGGCTTTGTTGTATATCCCTAGTTGTAGTAAGCTTACGTTGTTTAACGAAAACTCAACTGTGGCACAACTGGTTGGATAGCTTGACGAACACCTGGCGCGAAGCTGAGGCGCAGGCTCAACATGAACATAACGATTAGTCCGCTTCTTCAAGTCAAACTGTACATAGAAAACGCGATGAAAAATTTTTCGAAACTAAAAAAACAATTTCCCTTGAACTGAATTTGTATTGAACTTTGGATGCAAAAGAAAACGTAACTAATCTTCCTGTGCTCAATGGTTTAAACCAATATGTTTAAAACGGTACGAATACTTTTGCCCTCATGCATAAGATCAAACGCTTCGTTGATTTTCTGCAAAGGCATTTCGTGCGTCACAAACTCGTCGACCATAATCTGCTTGTCCAAGTAGTCATTAACCAACTTCGGGACCGCGTCACGGCTCTTCCAACCTGAAGGGCACAATTATCTTACACTCCCGAGTGCTCTATTCAATAGAAAAACATCAAAAATACCGCCAAAAGCTGTTCCTTTCCAAGTACGTCCAGTTACCAGCTGAAAAGGGCGGGTGCAAATCTCTTGCCCTGCACCTGCCACTCCAATGATGGTCGAAACTCCCCAGCCTTTATGACATGCCTCCAACGCAGCACGCTTTATCCCGGAATAAACATGTTAATACCAATTAGCTAATTATGAAAGTGCAAATACCATCGTGACAACGTTCCCAATGCATTCAAAGGAAAAGTCGACGCCTCCGTCCGTCATGTCAGCAATTACTTCTTGGATAGGCTTAGGGTGCTCTTTGGGATTCACAAACTCCGTCACGCCAAACTTCTTAGCTAGACAAGGTCACGATTTATTAAGAATTTGGCTTTTCTTTGAGGAAGTATTACCGGTTTCAAACTTGTCTGGGTTAAGGTCCACTCCAATGATACGCGCAGCGCCGGCTTTTTTGCAGCCCATTGCCACAGCCAATCCTACTCCGCCTAATCCCCAAATTGCGACGGTGGAACCAGGCTCAACCTTTGCAGTATTCAACGCAGCGCCGTATCCAGTGGAAATTCCACAGCCCAACAGGCACACTTTAGATAAAGGAGCAGCTGAGTTGACCTAACATACGAAAATGGTTGTTAACTGAGCTTAATATTCCGCAAAAACTGAGATTTACTTTGCATAAAGAGACTTCAGCCACCACGGTATATTGGCTGAAGGTTGAACAGCCCATAAAGTGGTAAATAGTCTGGCCTTTGGCTGTAAAACGAGAAGTTCCATTAGGCATCACACCCTTTCCCTGAATTTCCAACCAAACACGCATTTTAGAGCGAAACAAAAAGAAGCGGTCGGTGAGTGAAAAAACCTACTTGAGTAGCACGAACTTTTTGGCAAAGATTCGTTTTGGGAGATTTGCAAAACTTGCACTCATAGCATTGAGGCATGTACAAGGGTATAACCTTATCACCTAGAAAGAAGACAACGATTATGTCAATTATAAGAATTTGAAAAACAGACTACCTACCTGGTTGGAAAGCTGTCACTCCCTCTCCTGCGCTTTCCACTATCCCAGCTCCTTCATGACCCAAAATACAGGGAAATAAGCCTTCGGGATCATGGCCATCTAAAGTATATGCATCAGTATGGCAAACGCCGCTGAAGTATACTTTTATACGAACTTCTCCCTCCTGGAAATATACAAGAATACGCAATAAGACCTTGCAGAGACTATATACTGTATATACATATACTGAGACTATATAATACTTGTGGTGGAGCAACTTCAACGGTTTCCAAAGTCAAAGGCTGCTTGGGCCCCCATGCAACTGCCGCAGTACAAGTAATGGGCTGTAAAAAGTTATTGTTGAAATAAACACCAGCTAAAAATATGGCTTAATTACCTTGCCAGCAAAAGCTGCTACTTTATTAACTGAGCTAGACATGTTAAACTCTAAAACTGCTTCAACGTGATCAACGTTTTTGCTTTTATAGCTCGACAAATTTCTGTCAGTTATCGGAAACCATGACAACGACGTGATTCCTAAATGGCGGGAATGATTTGAAAAAGTCTCAAGCTAAAGCACGTGTGATGCCTATTGTATGTAAATTACCACTATATGCATGTAGTCAATAGGGTCGCATTCTTTTCATTCAATAATTCCAGCGCTTAATAAGTAAGAACTTTAACCTTTAATCGAATTCTGGAAATGTGAACAGTTGCCATTATTAATTTGCATAGAGTAGGCTAGAGAGAGCATTGAGCACCTTCCTTATGGACCTTTTGTCACCACTTTTCGAAGCCACAGGCTAGTGCCCAGAAAGGGAAGGGGTGGGCGAAACAGCTTGACCGACGCCTTCCTCAAAGCGGGAAACTTGAAAATGTGGTTCCACACGTATATCGATACTAATGCAGATATATCGATTCAACAAACAAACCACAAATGCTACTTTTGAAATTGATTTTGTCCAATACTATTAGTATTACGGTGGAACCCACTTATAACGATATCGGATATAACGATAACCCGCCTATACCGATACAAAACTTACGGTCCCGTTTTAGTCCCATTTAACCCAATGAAAACGATATTCGGTTTTACCGATATCGCTTATAACGATAATTCGCATTAACCGATATAATTTTGAAGCCCCATGGGGTATTTGTCAATGGTTAATGATTCCGGATATACCGATGCCCTTTGACATATCGATGACACTAATACCTAAGCCCTGAAAGGGGTGTCAGTAATTCCCTGGAAA
>JAGJRO010000427.1:0-33347 GCA_022832285.1 Lepidurus apus apus | reverse complement strand
CCAAAGTCTCTCGTAATACTCAAAGTTAATTGATTCAATACTGTGGTTCTTTTGGTAACTTGTGAAAAGAAATTTTCGCCCCATCGTTCAGTTTGTATGATCTTCCTGTATCTTCCGTGCAGAAAGGAACACAACAGCTCGGCATTTCAGTTTTGTCTTTGTTTAGTTAACTAAACGAGTACATAAGAAGCTTAAAATAAGGTAAATAAGCACGTAATTTAGCAATGTTAGGCAAGCTTGTGTTGTTTCTGTTTGTTTGTTTACCTTCCAGAAGTTAGCGTCTAATGGCGGATTTCGTACACTCTAGCCGATAGGGGGCGAATTTGGCAAGTTCTCTATTAGCTCGGTTATTTCATTTATTGTGTATTACCATGTTCTGGCTTGGTGTTCGACGTACTGTATTTTCTTTTGCTGCGAGATCGCAAGGGATAGCTAAAAAATAGGGTAAAATTGCCCCCACGCAAAATAATTTCAAACTGAAATGTTTGACGGTTCATTCTGTATATATGGCAGAAATGCTAACGAGCGCGCTCTTTTTTTTCAAATTGCTAGCGGAGAGCGAGCGCGCTCGTTGAAAAACGAGCGGTTTTTAGCTCTGGTCAAGTCAGTCTAGCTCGGACAGGAGAGAAGTAGGCCTACTGTACAAGACCTAAACTCGAGTCATTCTGTCACAATATACTAAACGCCGTAAACAAATCGGAAAGGATAAAGGACACTGTAATATAGTCAGGTCAGCTTGACTGTCACCTCTTGTAGACCTTTACTTTGCCTTGTGACCCCATGTAATTAACCTATCTGCCCTTGACCCTACTCCCCAATCATGCCTCCTGGATATGCTCTAGTATAAAAGCCCGTGTGTAGACAATACAAGGGAGTCAGTTATTAGACCCACTAAGAAGTGTGTGAGAACATTACAGACACCTAGCATCCACTTCACTTACAAAATTAACTTTTTTTAAAGCCTCCTCTTTACGATCGCTAAGCTTTATTGGAGTTAACCACCTATGTATAATAAAAATTCCGCTACACTACAGCTGTAACCCGCTATATAGGAGCTCACCCTCTTCGGGACTAGTAGGCCTACGTGACACACAAGTTTCTCCAGATGTAGCTACTTTCCATATGTTTTATCAAATGACATAAATAACATGTTTTTTAGATTAGTCCCGAAAACCATGAAATCAATTACCTACATCTTTTCCATAAATTACTATTTGCGTTGCTTTAACTTTTCCGTATCGTACTTTCCAAAGATCAATCAAGCAACTTCTCACACAAAATTTAGATCTGAGGATATTTTACAAAAATACGAGTTAGAACAATTCTACTCAGTTAGACCTACGTTATAATCGAAGCATTTTTATAGATATTTTAAACTGTTCGCGACTATGACGTCATACCAAAAACTTTCGTTTTAATCAGATAAAGTTGCTTTATGTTACCATTTATGTCTGGTTAAAATTATAACTTGATGTTTGGCGAAAGAATAAACATAAAAGAAAAATAAAGAAATACATGAAAAAATAAAGTAATGTATGCTATGTATGCCACTGAAAACAAATATGTTCTTACTAAACAAAAGATTTTCAACTAAAACTAAAGTACAAACAAGACACTCTAGTCAGGTATTCCAATAACCACTTAATTCCGTAAAAGAATGATGAAGTTCGGTGTATTAACCCGACCACTTGGTAATTTTACCACACGCATAACCTTTATAAGTTCATTAATAAGATTCTTGGAAGAACTATAGGTTTATGCAGGGCCGTATTTCCCATAAGGCCAACCTATAGGCCATGGCCTAGGGCGCAGCCGTCAGGGCGGGATAAAGAGAAGAAATTACCAAATAAATTCTAAATCAACTTTTCAAGGTGTGGGGGGGGGGGGGGGGGGGNNGGGGGGCTGAGCATTGTGTAAGCACGGCCCTGGGTTTATGACATCGCACTTACCACAGATTATATCAAGCGTACATCTCTTGATGTAGGGAAATGTTGAATCCTTCCTCTCCAGCTTGAAGCATGATAGCTGCATGCAGCTTGTCAACTATAGTAGGCTAATGTGCTCTGCTCAAGAAACGTATCCGTAAAATTCCAGGATCTTAAAATGGAAAGCAGATGTCCGTAATTTTCTTGGGGAATGCCATTTTTCGCCTAAACATTATTTCGTATGAGTAAATAAGGCCATGGCGATATATGTTGCAATTGTTAACGTTACCTCGTGCTCGTTAATAAATCAGTTGCCAGCCACGGTTATACTCGCTGCTTTTAGCAATATACGTATTATTGCTTAGAGCCTACAAGAGCCTATATAGTAAAAAAGAAATGCATTACAATACATATAAATGGTACAGTACTGAAACTATTGATCGTCTTATGGGGTTTTGGAATTGACGAATCACAGAGCTTATCCCCTGTTTAGACCAATCCTGACATTTCTTGCCTACTTCTACCCTCAGGTAGAGTTCTCAACACGTTGTCCATTCTAAACTCCCCAGTTAATTAAAGGAGCAGGTCAGGCAATTAAATGTTCCTTAGTAGCGAAGCTAATCCATTTTCCCTGACAAACAAAAGGGTCAAAGAAAAGAAAGTGCTTGGCGACCATGCATCCCAAAACTGTATTTTTGTACTACTTTTTGGCAGCATTTAATTGACTGACCTGCTCTTTTAATTAACTGGGGATTTTAGAAGGAACAACGTTTGATAACCTTACCTGAGCGTAGAAGTAGGCAAGAAATGTCAGGATTGGTCTAAACAGGGGATAAGCACTGTGATTCGTCAATTCCGAAACTCCATAAGACGATCAATAGTTTCAGTACTGTACAGTAACGAACTTATTTATCGTTCTTATGGAGTTTCGAAATTGACCAATCACAGCGCTTATCCCCTGTTTGGATGGGTTTTTACATTGCTTGCCTACTTCTACGCTCAGGTAGGGTTCTCAACAAGTCCCTCCTAGTCCCCAGTTAAATAAAGGAGCAGGTCAGTCAATTAAACGCTTATCCCCATCCAAACAGGGGATAAGCGCTATGATTGGTCAATTTCGAAACTCCATAAGAACGATAAATAAGTTCGTTACTGTACATCTTAGTTGGTAGAAAAAACTGTCTCTTCACTACACCCTTTCATAAATGTAGTTCTCCGTCACAGTATAAAGGCTTACAAACCTTTATACTGTGGTGCATATCTTTTGCTTACGACCCGACTACTCAGCAGTGCTTTCCCAGCAATGTAAAATTGAGTCGAACAGGACAGTTTGGCGGAATTGCTGTTGATCTGGCCCGTGAACATTCCAAACCTCGGTAGTTATCCTGGGAAAATCTTCTTGGCATAAAGGCTTCTGGACCGGGGAATATTGTATGCAATACGATATTGTCTTATTTTACGATGCGGGGAAAACGGGAAAATGACCACGATACTTCTAGCCGGTACATCGTAATCATGGTCCTCTAAACATTTAATGTATGGTTATGAAAATAAAACAAAAAATAAACTTTTTTTTTATAACTGAGTGTCAAACTTTGGTGTTTTTATGTATTCGCACATCTCCTTGAAATTCGCGTGCTCTACTGACAATGCAGACTTGAGAACATGGACGTTCGTATAGCCTCCCCCGAAGATATAGTGTGAGACAAATGAGTGATTCGACAGCTATGGCACCTGAAGCACCTTCGCAGTCACCTTTAGCTTAGCGCGTTAGCGCGGCATAACTTGTCTGGAAAGTAAAAACTTATCAAGGAAAGGCAGCTTAACTTAGTACCGTGTTTACTAAATTGTGTACTCTTAAAGGAAATGTGGAGTATAGCGCGGTCTTCAGAGCTGAACCGGAATTGCCAGCTACCTGCACATTAGCCTTTTTATAGGTCAGCAAATCGTTGCCAGTTGTGTGTTGCATTCTTTGGTAGAATATCGTCAGTGGTTTTTGGCCTTCGTTCACTACGCGTCTCAACAAGGCAAAAAGTGTTTAATAGGAAGAAGAATTAAAAACGATTCTTAAATTCATCCTTACGAAGAAATTATTTTTAATAATGTGAAACTATTCCAGGAATGGAAGACCGGTTGCGTCTATTAGGCTGAACTTTACTAGGGCCTATATATTCCACGAATTGATCTTGGGATGGGACGGTAATGGTAAAAAAAGAAAAAAAAGTTTTCGTATGTTTTTGGTAAAGGGCTTATTTAATTTTCTGGAGTTTTGTTTTTAGGGCCATTCCAAGCATTAGTTACTGCAAGGTTCCTCACGGATTTTGGCCACCAACGTCCGTTTGCAAAGATTACATGTACTGAATTCCTTGACCAGATTCAACATTGCCAAGAAAAACTCATTTAATCCATTGTAAAACATTGTCAAACATTTACAATTTTATTTATTTACAATTTTACAAGATCACACAACTTTTCGAAGCTGATAATTTAGCTCGTTTTTGATTTCGAAAACCCATCCAATCAATAAAGTAAGACATCGCCATAACAAGTTTATTATTCACAATTTCACAAGATCGCGCAGTTTTTCAACGTTAGATTTTTAGCTTGTTTTTCACAAAAGAACGACTTTTTGGGTCCTTGCTTAGCTAGTTTTTAATTTCGAAGAACATATCCAATCCATTGTAAAACAATGTCATAACATTTACAATTTTACACGACCCCACAGTTTTTCAACGCTGAGAATTTAGCTCGTTTTCCATGAAAGAACGCCACAGAGACTCAAACCCGGAAACCGCTGACTCTACCGTGCACTGGGTATCACAAAATAAGGAAGCTTTCTCTGTACCGGGGGGCCAGTCACTAAGAATAAAGTAAGCGAGCAAATGCTTTACCAGGCCTTCACCTTCTTGCGTTAACAGCCTGGAAGAAGTTTCGGCAAACAAACGTGCTACATATTTCGATTTTGAACAAGCTCTTTTCACTAAACTTTCCAACAACTTCTGCGAAGGAACCAAAAAACGCTCTGTCAATTGCCACATTTCAATTAGCTGTTCTATAGCAGCGTCTCTGTAGATGTGATCACAATCGCACGGAAAATGGTAAAAATGTTCAAAGGAACTAGAATTAATGCCTCGCAGGTGAATGACGGACTGAGGGCCTTCTAGAAAATTGGGTCCCAACATTGCTGCCAGTACGGGTGACGAATTTATAAGAACACTTCGACGCATTTGAACCTGACTCATATCGTCAAATTGGAAGCAAATATCCGTATTTTCGATCGAATTGGACAATTTGCAGGGCGACGTAGTCAAGATTGTCAGCTCGCTAACCGGGAGCAGGAGTCGCTTAAAATTGAGTCGCAAACCTAACTCGTGGAACGCTAAGAATGTAAAAGTAGGCGGAGTCGTAGTCGTGATGGACTGGAACAATAGTTCTAACGCATTCTTCTTCACCATAATATATGGTGCAGCAAGGTAGGAGAAGTGACCAAGAAAGGCGTCGACAAGGCAGCAGCCAACTGTTCTTCGCTGGTACCTTTCTGTAGCAAGTTCAAGATTTCGCCGCTCCCGAAAGTACACGTGAGAGCCTGACAACCTTTTTGCAAGCTGATCTGCAAATCGCGTAAGCAAGTGGTTAGAGTGCAACAATGAACATCCGGGATTGCGAGTGACCCGAAAATTAAGGGAATTTCTTTCTGGGCGATCAACTGAGAGAAATACTTGGGGCAAGTAGCCAGTCTCGCTAAAAGCTTCGCTGCCCGAGGATTGGGAGCCGGTTTCGTGCTCAAGTACTTAAGTAACAAAAGTACCAACTTTGCTTGGTACAGTTGCAGAGGGAAGGGCGTCAGCCAAGATAAATGGTTGAGTAAGCATCCGCCAGTTCTCGTTCAAGTTGATTATTAGTGCTGTCATAAAGAGAGCAGGAGAAATCCTCAGCGGAAATCCTCAGCGGTCCCATCCTTACCCGTGGGATTAATTAAAACGTGCTGTTTTTGAACCTGCTTCTCTATAACCGAACAGAAACTAAGAAAGTAAAATCTTACTCTGAGATGGGGACATTTTCTGTGCCCTCCAGCTCAGAGTAAAAACGGATATCACAAAAGTTTGGGCTTGATTTTAGTCAGCAGGCTTATAAAACATTACGAAATGAGCAAGCTTTAATTAATCCCACGGGTAAGGATTAAACTACTTATACTGTGTTTTTCGATGAGTATAGCTCCATGGCGTTTTGAACCCGGTCATGATTTATATAGCCTAGCTAGAGTCTACGCTTCTATACCGACTCCAGAAATCGTACGAGCAGTAAAAGGGTGAGGATGGACTGAACATTTCAAAATATAAAACAAAAGCCCAAAAGCGAGACCTTCGAATGCTATAAATTGAATAAAGCGATATTACAAAAAACATGTGGATCTAAAGACGAGCGCTTGATAAGACGGCTGGCAACCTTGACTATAAAGCATATAATGACCACTTTCTACGAAAATAGTATTTTTTAGTTCCTTAATTTCTAAGTGCTTACACGTCTAAAGCATGAAAATTGGATTATCACTTCCGTTGGTATTTCCCTCCCATTCTCAGGCGAACATACAGAAGAAGTTCCTTAGCATAGGTTGACCTTTTCCCTTTACCCTATGCCATGCCCTATGCTTTACTCTAATTAGTGTGTGCAGACCTCTAGTGAGATAAATTAGTCATAGGTGTATATTTGGCAGCAGCATTCTCAGGATATAGGGGTATGTCACCAGTGCCATCTTTTGACGGAAAAGGGTCAACTACTTGCACCTCACCGTGGCCTTAAGGAGCGGAAATGGCTTGGAGGTGAAATGAAGCCGCTGCTGCCACCGGCGCCAATCAGAAAAGTCGGTTTCGCAGGAACTAGGCGAGTCGGGGCCTTGCAGAAAAGACTGGGACTGGAAGGAGAGGGATGTTGCAACTTATTCTGAATCGGAAAACGGAATGAGGAATAGGACAAGAAAATGAAAACGAAAATGAGGAATAAGACAAGTTGGAACTGCTGGGACTATACAATCCTAAAGTCGATGACCCGCGCCGGGGAACGTCGCAAATTTTCAAAGGCTCGTCTTCGAAGGTTTTGGATTTGTCCATTAACTGGTCAAACTCTTTCAGCACGGCTTGATAACTGGGACTCGAAATACGAAACCTGGGACCAGGACTTCGCGAATCAAGTTGCTCAATTTCAGAGGAATCGTCTGCGCAAGTTTCTTGAGGTTTCGTTGGAATGTCGGCCATATTTTCCTCTGAAAATATCGTACATGCAGGGTTAACGTAGTGGTCGAGTTGCGCTCCGTCAGTACTGGACAATGTTATTTTCCAGAAGAAGTTTCGGACTGGGATGGTCATGCTCAAACGCCAGCAAAAAGTTTAATACACGCCGTTGTAAAGCTAGCCACTTTGGATCGCAGTCCAGGACTTTTTCTTTACGTAAAAGACGAACTAGGAAATGAAAAGTATTTTCTCGGCCCAGCAAACACAAGGCGCCCAAGTGAGTAAACCAACCTTGAAACAGAAACGTGCGTTACGGATTTTCGTTATTTAAACGTCAAATAAATAAAAATACATAATTTATTATAGCAGACCTTGTGGAATGGGATTCCCGTGATTGACGACATGAACTAGTTTTTCTAGCGAATAGGGGTTGACCAGCCACGGACGCACTTCGGATTTTTGGACCAATTTGGATAAGAGTTTCAATGCTCGCTGTGCTAAGGCAGAGTTGGAAATTTGGGTCAAATAAACCAAACGAGCAATGCGTTTGCCGCCATCATCTCCAACGACTAATACTCGGCCACAATCGTCGGTCACACAACACTTGTCGGTGAAAAACAAGATAGCTCTGAGAGCCGATTTTAACGTTTCTTCATCCTTGTATTTATGCAGGACTTACCAAGTGTTCGACAAGCCTAAAGCGCGTCCAATTTCCGTACGATGTTTTTGAGTATCGCCCAAATTTTGAAGTGCTCGCAAAACCATGCGCAAGGTTTCTTCGTTTTGGGACGACAGCAAAATTGCGGAGAGAAAATACGCAGTTTTGTATTTGTGAAACTCGGTCGCTGACTTCGGCTCCTTGGCTAGGTTGCCTATATTCCGGCAAGCTCTGGTTAAAATGTAATCTTCTGTAAACGTACGTAATGTTTTGACCAAAGGTGGGAAGCCTCCCCATAGTTGAAACTATTATAAAATGTTATAATTTCAAGGAAGACATTTCTTTAGTAATATTATTACGTGGGTGCGACATTCAGCATCTAAGCAACAGCTCTCTAAAGCCTGGTGCACACTGGAGTGTCGTTTATGTCAACATACACAACATACGACATACGACTAGTAAAATCACCTTATCTGTGAATGGCGGAAAGGCGTATGTCATTTGTGCCTGTGTGCCAAAAGTTGAGCAGTGCTCAACTCGTATGTCAGAGTGCTTATGTTGGCTTTGTGCCGAAATTTTCTGGTTTGTTTACTAATCGTATGTCGTATGTTGTGTATGTGGACATAAACGACACTCCATGTGCACCAGGCTTAAGATGCTTAACGCAACGTCAACGGACGCTTTGTGGGCTTTCTGCAACACTGAAACTAAAACTTACGGACCCCCTCTTCGTTTGAAAAGTGCCACTCCACCCAATACATTAATAACTTCGGTTCGGATTTGTACTAGTGCTGAAAAGCTGGAATATGCATCACCGTTCTTAATAATCACCAATAACTTATCTAATCGAGTTTCTTTGTCTTTGGGACTTAGTGATATTGAATTTGATTTGACGATTTGAATTTCCGACGAAAACCGCGATTTTACCAATTGGCTTTTACCAATTTTGTTTTCTTTATGTGCCTTTTCAGAATCTTTTTCCATATTAAGAATTACCTAATCTGACCTGATTCACATAATACTTTAAGAATTATTATTTTAAGTTTACTGTTTATTTGCCTTGTATCCTGGATGTCAAGCGGGCAACTATGAAAAATTCAGTTGGCTTGCTCGAACCAAGTCACGTGATCGAGTGATCGAGACCCGCCATGCTGGATTTGAGGAAAGGGAAAAAGGAATCGCCCATTGGAAAAGGCCTTGGACATATTCGGATTTAGCCGAGGCATCGGAGGCGCAAATTAAGCGCAATTGGTGTAAATTTGTGCCACTTGTGTGTTGCAGTTGCAGAAACAGACAAACATCATATAGACAGCATTATTGCGCGGTTATATTGGAGGGTAAACCTTTTGTTTTTGCTGTAGCTTGGGTTTGTTAGCGTAGTACCGTAGTACCGAATTTAAGCGTATTATCATTTTCCAGTAGAATGTTAAAATCTAGTTCTTTTGTTGTGGTTTTGTAAAATTTATTGTATTTTGTTGCTGGCGTAAAACTGCATTATTACATGCCCTTTTCTTTTGTTTGTTTCTTTGCTTCAACTCGATCTTTAGGATTTTTAAGAATCGCTCATTCACACCGTGCTGCGGATAGGTACTATGGGGGTTGAGGTCAAAACGACCTGATGCAAAAGGGACCTTGCACAAAAACGACCGTGTCCAAAACGACCGTGCCCATAACGACCGGCTTATGGAGTTCAGGGTGTGTCAAAACGACCTGAAATGTTGTGATTGGTTAAACTGTGAACATAATTAAGTTATTTTGTTGAATTTTGAATTGAATTTTAAATTTCAAATTGAATTTTTTCGAAGAGCTATATCACGGGGTTTTGCAGAACTGTAAACTAGTACCGGAAAAATAAATTTATAATATTAACGCTCTGTCGTGTCAATAAGTTATTTAAACATAATGTTTTTTCTAGTAGTTCAAGTTATAATTTCTTGATCATTTCAACATAATTTAAAATGAATGTTTCTGGTGAACACAAACAAAGAAACAAGGAAAGTGCAGTCAATTCAAAAAAGCATAAAAATAAACACAATAAAAGATGAAAAAAATCAAAAGTCAAACAAAAGTTATAAAATAACAAGCATTATAACATTAAGTGCTCTTGGACAACGCTGGACAATAAATAGTAGCACATTTGTCTAGTAAGATTTTGCATCAATAAGACCTTCAGCGTAGTTCGTAAATACATTTTGCAAGTTTCTTGTCTTTTTTACTTTGGCCTTGTCGTTGAATGCGAGTTGTACGCTGGGATGCAAGAAGAGCCATATCCACATGTACGAGCTTGGCTTCGCTGTGAAGGACATCGATCAGTAAATACAGATTTAACGCCCTTTTCCGTGCTCTTCTGTTTAAAGTTGCATGCCATGACTATACGTCGTTATTTGTGCGGACGGTCTGCCCATAGACTGAGCACTTCGGGAGGCCAGCAGTTGCTTTCAATCCATGTGTTCTTCACATATTCACACAACCTCTGCAGCAGTTGATTGTTTACAGCTAGATTTTGAAGACTTTGAAATACAGGTCCAATGTGCTCAGCGGGTAAAAATTGCAGGGATAATATCTTCCTGCAATTTAAAGACACGACAGGGCATTAATCAGAGCATTTCAGGTCGTTTTGACACACCCTGAACTCCATAAGCTGGTCGTTATGGGCACGGTCGTTTTTGACACGGTCGTTTTTGTGCAAGGTCGTTTTGCATCAGGTCGTTTTGACTCTATCCCGTACTATGGTATCCACAACACTGCGGGATATATAAGTCGTGAGAGACTCCAAACGCGTGTTTATGGATACTATCCACAACGCTGCAGCTTTAGCGCCACCTACTCTAAAGACCGCACTTGCGGATACGGATCCACAACGCTGCGGGAATTAGTAAACCAACAGTTCTAACGTGCAGTTCATTGACATCTTCATTCTTCATTCCGCATTTCTTCTCTTAAAAATAATTTACCAATGCAATTCCTTGGTCCCGCGCCGAAAGGCACGCATGCGTATAAGGACGGCTGCCACGACAATTATATGGGATACATCTTTCCAGTGTAAACTCTTCTGGGTCGTGAAAAACTGAGTAATTCGACGCACCATATTAGAAATATCGATGCAGTGCAGTCGACCGGGATAGTTTGCTCTCTATGCCATAATATCCGATTTAAAGAAGTCAAAAGCATAATTAAAGAAAAAGAATTTTACACTTACTAACAAATAACATGAGGGTAAAGACGTTGAGCTTCTTAATACAGCACTCTAAATACTTCAAGTCTGTCAAGTATTGTATGGTCAATGGCCGGTCCAGCTCGCTTCCCAGTACTTTCCGGATTTCATCATAGATTTTGTCCTGAAATTTTGCAAAAAAAATGTAAGAACAACTAATCGTTAAGCCCAGCGTTTCTCAAAGTGTGCGTCGCGACGCCCTGGTGCGTCGCGGTAGGCTTGCAGGGGCACCGCGAAAGATTCCTATAATTTCAAAGATGCAGCAATTATATAGGCCTATGTTCTAAGGGGCGCCGCGCGAGCTGGGGATATGTTCCGAGGTGCGTTGCGAACGAAAAAGTTTGAGAACCCCTGGTTTAGCCAATCGAGTATAGTTATAGGAAACGCTTGGATTTCAGGGTCACATCCCAGAAGAACCAAAAACCAGATAATCCCTGTTGCCATTGTATCGTGATCCTAATAAGCAATTAAGCACAGGCAATATAAAAGCTTTTTTTTGTTTGTTTTTTATTTAGATCAATCGGCCTAAGATATGAAAGCTTTGAATTAATTTTAAAGTGCATTTTTTCGAGCATGTAACTTTAGACTCCTACTTCAAACATAAAGGTGTCCACCTCTTCTCTGATGTCTGAATTCGAACAAACCGGCCTATACCGAGCCAAACCTATCTTTATTACCCCTGTTTTTACTCAAATACAGTTCTTTAAATCCACCTTTCGGCGAATATTACTTCACATTCCTTTTGTCAGACTTGATGTCCTACAGGAATCCTGCGTGACAGTATATCATCTTCTCTTACAATAGGCAATACTACACAATACAATACACGATATAGTATTGACCTGAAGGATAGGTGGTGAGGAGAGGTTTACTCTCAAACTAAAAAGTTCACAGCAAAGTGAGGCCAATTTTTCAGAGTGAGCATAGAATTAAATATTTTTGTACAAGCTATTAATTTTTTCATATTACCGGCTGTTGTCACAGTCATACTCAAACACTAATTCCCAGTTGTTTTAATGTCTATTCCCAGTTGTTCCCAGTTGTTTTAATGTCTATTCCCAGTTGTTCCCAGTTGTTCTAATTCCCAGTTGTTTTAATGTCTAAGAATCTAGTTCCCAGTTGTTTTAATGTATTTTTCGTTAAAATAAGCAGCGTGTATAATCGTAAGAGCACACCAAAGGATAAGTAAGATTGGAATAGTTTCCACGAGATGGACAAAAATATCTTAAAGATTTTTACAACCTTACCGGACCATGACGTCAGCGTATAGTGCTACGTCAGTGGATGTACGGCTTGGCCACGGCAAATCCCAACATTTAAAAATCAGTTTCAAAATCAATGAGCAGACAAAATGATAACATAGTTTAAGGAGCAGAATTAGTAAACGGATAAATTTAAATCTTAATAACAATGGAATGGGAAGGAGTTAATGGAACTAACATTAATCGTATATAAAACTTATAATCCCATTATTGCCTATTGTATTCATTGGAGGATTCTTCTAGTGTATTATCTACTAATGTATCGTCTGCAATATTGTGACGTTGTAATTAAGAAGGTGTATTGAGTTGACAATAACAACGTCGAGGGGTTCAACAAATGGTTAAGTATAAGGTGTTTATTGATCAAAAGATCTTAGCCAACTGCCCTGCTGTCTAAGTTCTACTCCCATGCCAAGTAATCGCGAAGCAAACAGGATAGAGTAGAATTGCACACCATCCGGTCTACGTGCAAAGACACTAGATGTGCGGAAACAGCTAAGCATATTTTTTGCAGCGTCACAATATGATAGACGATACAAACATAGACAACAGATGATGGAATACGATACAGTATTGTCCTATATTATATTTATTATTCTGGCAATCTTATCTTATGTATGCCAATGAACTCCAAAAACCGCTATTTTATCTGCTTTAATAATTCAAGGCATGCAGTTTTTTCTAATTGTTTGACAAAAGAATACACAAAACGTGCACGTAATGGAAAATATTATAACTTTTTACACCCTGTCAAGAAAACATTAAATTTTCTCAAAAGTTTTGTGACATCTATAGGGATATCTATATATTGGCCGTTACAACCGTTTGTTGAGTACTTTGAATGTATGCGTGAAGATTTGCTGAAAGCGTTCGTGCCAGAGCCTTTTGTTTGCCTGCTCCAATAGGGCGCATGGTCACATAGAGACTGGAAAGTGGAAACATATATAACATGTCTAGAGACCATATAACGAATAGCGGTTTAGAAGCTAGGCTCACGTTCCTATTTAAATCGATTTAAGTATCGGTTTTCCCATAATGTTCGATACTAATCTTGACAGTTGTGCCGGAGGGTTTGTTTTGTGAATTCCATCGAATTTACTTCGGAAATTATAACTTCAAATGTTAATAGTGGGTTCTACATTTAATGACCCATTGTTCAGGAGTGTTTATTAAACACAAGCTCGTTGTCTAGTACGAAATATGACTCGCTATTTAGCCATGTTTGGATTTAGCCACAACACAGTAAGTTTCTCTTTCTCTTTTTCTCTCTTGTTAGGATGTAACCTAACGGGAGTACTGTTATTGTGCTATGAAAGTACGGTAACCTTCTGTTCAAAATGAAGCGGAGCATGGAAACGACGTCTTTTTGTTGTGTTCGGCTGAGCAAAAGAATTTCCTTCAACTGTCTAATCACTGCAATGATTACTTCTAAATGTGTTGAGCTTTAAACGCACGTGCCTGCAGGCGACATTTAACTATATTGCTCTTCCCAAGAGCTCAAAAGTAAGTTAGGATGTCATCGACATTATTACTTGTTTCAGACCATCTGGAGAATTTCTTCTCCACCTGCATGACGAGTATAAACTCCTAAGCTGTCCTCATTCTTAGAGCGTTTAATTTTTTTTTCTATCCGGAAAAAAGAAAATCCCTGTCATCTGGTGCAATTGTTAATTTGCCCCAACCGAATCTTTTCGGATTTCCAAATTACTACTCAAAATTGTGTATAATTATGTTTTTTCCTACTATCTTATATTTATTTAAAAAACAGCAAAGAAGGGCAGACGAAAATAGACTCAGCGCCTGCATACAACCCTAAAAAAGTTCTTCCTTCTCCCGAACGTGGAGCAAATCCTGCCTTATACAAGCCCCCTTTTATCACATGCAAGGTTTCGAAAATCAATAGCGCTAATCATGTATGTATCCAACATTCTTTTTTACTCAGGTTCCCGCCGTACTTTCCTAGCCTATTTACGCAAAACTGTCTTATTTATAATAAAAAAACTTTTTAGTTTTAATTTTCCTCATAAATAATTGAAAGGTTTATCCCTTTGTTGCTCTTTATTATCCTTTCCTACTATTTAAAAATCCCCACAAAAACATAAATCAATTGTTGCTTGCTGAAAAAAGTGAACGTAATAAAAAATACGCAGTAATTATGTAGTCAAAGATTTGCATGTAGCGTAATCTTGATGAGTTTAAAAGCCCAGCATCTTTCCTGGTATGAATTCCCACCCAGGGCAGGGGGTGTTCCAAAGAGACAGGTAAGAGAGGACGTCGACTTGGTTGATTGTCGAAGCTGCGGTGGTGTAAGAAGTTTTTGGTACAGTAAGCAAGGGTTACTCGCTACCTTTGTCTGTTTGAGAGTAACGCAGGTGTATGATAAGTAACTTCTAATGAAAAGAAACAAGAAAGGAACAAGTTTCGGTGGATTTTTGTAATCCGTTTAGTCCCGTACGAGCCAGGGAACGAACCCAGGGGCCAGCGAGCAAGAATATGAAACATAAAAAAGTCAGTTCCCACAGCGAGAAGACAGCGGACTATGTGTAATACTCGAGCAAATCTAACAAGCTATTGGGCTTGCCTTAACTCCTGCCCCTCAAATCTGGGGTTTCTTAGTTTTGGCCTGTTCTTCTTTTTGTTCCTTTCGGTCGAAAGTTCCCATCCCTCCACTATATATTTGGACAGAGTAGTAACCAACATTTGGTCATTCTCTTCCGGATTCAAGGACTGACTGTTCAGTGCTTCGTTGTTGTTTTTTAAGTTTATTCTTATAATTTTGATCAGTTTTGGTGTCAAGTTTTAGACAGTGATTTTGAAGGTGATTTCGAGCATAACATTTAAGGAACATATAGTGTGATGGGTGAATTGTTGGTAGTCACCAGAGGGAACGCATCGTCTTATCGTTACAGCGAACGGATTACCATGTCGACCAAGCAATCCAATTCCGCAGTTCGGAATTCCGACAGCGAAGGCAGTAGGGTTGCATTTTCAAATCGTCCCGATCTTTTAACTGCAATTGATTTCTTAACTTCAATCTAAACTTCCAAATCTTGTTAATTACAATATATTAATATTGTTAAATACACCGCGAGTCGTCAAGTAAATTAAGCATGTAATAAAGTAAAAATAAATAACTCGTCAAGTTAAAATTAAAAGCCAGTAAGTAAGTCATAATCGTAATAAATCGAAAATATTGTAGTCGCAAATTTTCATGACTCATTAAATCGTGAGTTTTATATTGCAATTTGAGTTTCCTTTCGATTGTGGAAATTGTACAGCTATGAAAATTGTACGAGCTTGTTATTTTATTCAGCTTTAGTTGTGAAACTTTAACACGTTTCACTGAATTTTTCGGGATTTGGGTGATTGCACCGGAGTCACCGCAAATCAGCAATGCACGAGTCCATAGACCTCGTTGGCCAGCTGACGCGCATATTTGATTCATGAACAACTAAATCTCGTACACGTATTGAGTAACATTAACAAAAGGCTTTGCTGGGGTGCAATGTACTTTAATTTGTTTTAATTTTGTTTTTGTTTTATTTCGTGGCAGTTGCGGGACCTGAACTGAACAGTGAAAGAAGGCGATCCAATAGTAGTAGCAGAAGCGCTGGAGATGAAAAGGTGGCCGAAACCTTCCGTTCCCAAGCCGAACTCCAGCTCCGTATAGAAGACGTGGGCTGTCGTGGCATTGGAGGAGCAGCTTCTCGATCCAGCAGCACACCATCTGCTACTTCCGCGTCTCTCACCACTACAGATGCCGGCTTCGACGAGAGCAACCGGAGCAGCAGCATGGCAGGGGTTAGGAACAAGAGTAGCAGCCCGGCAAGTGCCAATGTTCCAACGCAACCACGTTCAACCTTCCCAGACGTTCTTAGTCTGGATCATGAGGTACAAATTTCCTTCTCTACTCTTTTTTTTAGATTTAACGTAAGGTAATTTGCAGATTTAACGTGTAGTTCCTTATTTTTTAAGAATGTAATTTGAGGTTAGTTAATCTATTTTGCTGATATTTTTTTTTGCAAGCCCCCCTTCTGATTGAGCTAATGCGCATATTTTTTTCTTTGAATTATCTATGTCCACTCACAGATTGGCGTGTCAGATGCCGTGTTGCTAGACCCAGTCTCCGAAGACGCCTTCATCGCCAATCTGCTCATGCGCTTCAAAAGGGATCATATTTATGTAAGTTTCGTTAGTTTAGTTGTTAGTTATTGAATAAGTTCAGTTAATTTGAGTGACTGTAGGCTCAAATGGAAATAATGTAAAATGTTCTCTGTTTTAACTTTTCGTTTTATAGACGTACATTGGCAATGTATTGGTATCGGTGAACCCTTACAAACCGCTGGCGCTTTACAGCCCAGCTGTTATGGAAGCCTATCGAGCCAGATCCATGTTCGAATTGCCTCCTCATATGTAAGGTTCTTTAGTTGTTATGAATGATAGGATTTTTTAAGAATGAATTAAATGTTTCAGATTTGCCGTCGCGGACTGTGCCTGGACCAATTTACGCAATTACCATACCGATCAGGTGATTATAGTGACTGGTGAGAGTGGTGCTGGAAAAACGGAATCTTCCAAGCTCGTTTTGCAATATATTACGGCCTCTTCGGAACGGAGCCAAGACCTGAACCAAATCAAACACATGCTGTTGCAGTCCAATCCACTCTTAGAAGGTAAAAAAGGAAATTAAATACCTGCTGGTATTGGTACGCATTATGATGGTCATATTTTTATATAATTTCTAGCGTTTGGGAATGCCAAAACGTACCGTAATGATAATTCATCAAGATTTGGCAAGTATATGGACATCGCATTTGATTTCAAAGGAGAACCTGTCGGCGGAGTGATAACCAATTGTAAGTTGGGTGAATTTTTTTTCGAGTTATGGAAGCCAAAATGATTGGACATGTGTTTGCTGTTAGATTTGCTAGAAAAGTCCAGGGTGACGAGTCAAGGAGCTGGCGAGCGCAATTTCCACGTCTTTTACCAACTTTTGAGTGGTGCGGATGTGTCTTTATTAAGTAAGTCAAATTCTTCTTACGATTTTTTTTGCTATAGAGGTATGATGCGTAATCTGTTTGTTTAGAATCTTTGAAACTGCAACGCAACACGGAAAACTATGCCTTCTTAAGGTCAAACAAGCCTAACATTCCCATCGTTCAGAACGACAAAGAAGATTTCGCCCTTACCAAAGTAAAAGAACCGTTTTATTAGACGATCACGGACGGCTTCTTATCGTCTTTTGTTGTTTCCTAACAGAAAGCCATGTCATCTCTGGGGTTCGTTTCCGAGGAAATTCAGCACATCTTTTATATTATCGCCGCTGTCTTGAAATTGGGCAATCTGGGCTTTGTGCCGGTCACTAACATTGATGGCACAGAAGGCTGTCAAATCGTCAACGACTACGGTATTTCTACCGTTATTCCTTTCTTTTTCCTATTTACTTATCCTTATCGGTTCCTTACTTATCCTCACTTATTCTATCGGTTCTATTTTTCTTGAATCCTGTTTTATTCTTCTCTGTTAATTTAGTTTTCTTTATTACCAAACCAAAAGTAGCACGCCATTTTTGTTTTTCCATTGGGTATTTTGCTTTGCTTAGTAGAAGAGGTGGCAGGACGAAGAGTACAAGGAGCGTTATTTAATTTCTTTTTAGAGGTGGAAGAAGTATGTGGTATACTGGGTTGCTCACTTGATTCTTTGCGGACTGCCTTGCTTTATCGCAAAGTTAGCTATGATTCGTTTTTACCTCTATCCCGGGATTCTTCACTTCCTCGAGACACTCGCGAGTCTCATAAAGGCACTTTATCTCACTCTAGTTCATTAGGACGAGGTACTTCCGGGTTTTTCCCCCACTGCTTTTCTGGCATAATATTTTGGCGTGAAAATAGTGGGAAACTGAATAATAATTATTTTTTCTTTACACAAAAAAAAATCGCGATTCCGAAGAGATGTACGAGGTTTGTGATTTGTTGCGGTCAGACGTGAGCTCTTTACATGCAGCGTTGACGTCGCGCACGGTGGAAACCAAAACGGAAGCAGTATTAACGGATTTAAGTGCCTCAGAGGCTGTGTATGCCCGAGATGCATTGTGCAAAGCCTTGTATAGCCGGTTGTTTACGTGGATTGTGAGCCAGATCAATGAGAAGATCAAGGTAGATTTTTTCTTTTGCTTTATTCAAAAGAATTACGTTGAATTAATGAACTCTTGTATAGGTCAAGCAAACGGGAAAGAAGAGAGTGTTGGGCGTGTTGGACATTTACGGTTTTGAAGTGCTCGAGACCAACAGTTTTGAGCAGTTTATTATCAATTACTGCAACGAGAAGCTGCAGCAAGTGTTTATTGAGCTCACGCTTAAAGAAGAGCAAGAGGAGTACGTCAAAGAGGGCTTGGAGTGGTCTCCAGTGGAGTACTTTGATAATGCGAGCATCTGCGATTTCATCGAGAAAGTAGATACCCCTTTATATGTAAAAAATAGTAATTTAAATGGGAAAAAAATAATAAGATTTCGGATTTAAGGCTCCCGTATACCTTAGCTTATTGATGCGAAACAGTCGCATATGGCACTATGGTGTTTGTTATGGTTTTACCGTCGAAGAATTTTTTTCATGAAATGTGCTGGTTTTAGCGAAAATTTGTTCCGAAATTCCCCTTGTTAACTGCCTATACCGAGCTAAGGTGAACGGCAGCCTTTAAACAGAATAATAGAAATAAAGAAGAGAGGAATAGAAACGCAGGAATAGAGAGAAGGGATAGAAAAGCTAATTCGCGTAATTTTTTCCTTAGAGTACAGGAGGGATTTTGGCCTTATTGGATGAAGAATGCTTGCGACCAGGCCAAGTCAGTGACGATACTTTTTTGCACAAGATCAGCCAAGCATTCCATGAACACCAGCACTTTGAATCGCGGTTATACCGGCCTCATTTGTCTGACAATTCCTTGTCCTACGATGCTTTCAGGTAATGCTTGTGCCGGGCCAGTGCTGGTTAATTACGTAGAAGACTTTCCATTTAATTGTTTATTTTATCTTACTTCGCATGTACTCGGTTGCAGGTTGAAACATTATGCGGGCTGTGTCACGTACAGTGTGCAAGGATTTGTGGACAAAAACAACGATTTGCTCTACCGGGACTTGTCCCAAGCCATGTACCGCTGTGAGTTATCCATCCTGAAAGATCTCTTCCCAGAAGGTAAAAAAAAAAATCACAAAAAAATAATTTTTAAAAATGCTCTTTCATGAAAGGAAATCCTCGACGAGCAACACTGAGGAGACCAGCGACCACTGGCTCGCAATTCAAGCTCAGCATAGCGTCGCTAATGAAGAATTTGTCTACCAAAATGCCTCATTACATCCGGTGCATTAAACCTAATGAAATGAAGCAGCCAAATATTTTTGAAATGGCTTTGGTCCAGCACCAAGTGCGCTATTTAGGGTAATTCAACCCATCTTTTATTGATTACTTATTATATCTCTTAGAGTTGCGATTTTAATTCCGTGTATTTATTTACCAAAAATACGAATTTACTTGTGTTTCTGTTTATTTGTGGGTCAGGTTGATGGAAAATGTCCGAGTCAAGAGAACGGGCTTCGCTTACCGCCAAACTTATCCCTCATTCTTGGCAAGGTACAAAATGCTGTGCGATTTAACTTGGCCAACTTGGGATGGTTTCCCTATTGAAGGCGTGGCTATGATTTTGCGCCATTTACCCGTTTCGCCCACTGAATATGCCTTCGGAAGAAGCAAAATATTCATTAAAAACCCTCGAACAGTAAGTTCTAAAATAGTTTCCTTAATGTTTCCTATGTAAACTTAAGTTTTACGAGTGTTTGTATAAGTGATGTGCCATCTTCGCAACGGTTCTAACTGAGTGATTTGTGAAATTTTCTTTAGGTTATGGAACTTGAAGAGTATCGGCGTCAACGATTAGAAGATTTGGCTATTTTGTTGCAAAAAATCTTTCGTGGCTGGTGGCAACGCAGTCAGTTCCGCAAGATGAAAAAATCCCAAATTTTAATTGCTGCCACCTGGAAACGTTACAAGGTAACACAGCTTCACCTATTTCATTCTATGTGTTCCATTTTCTATTTTTATTGTAATATTATTATTATTATTAAATATTGTTTAAAAAAATTTCTTACAAGTCTGTTTTTAGCTGAATATTATGTTATGGCTTGTCGTGAATGTCATGTCTTGCTTGCTTGTCTTGTGTATGAATTATTTGTATGTTTTGCCATTATTTTTCTTTGTTTTAATTATCTTTAGCCCCGAAAAGAATTTTTACGGATTCGTGTCGCCGTTTTACTTTTGCAAGCACTGTATCGTGGCAGGAAGGTAGTGTAGAGAATTAGTAATAACTCGATTTTGGGTTGAATTTTCATTGGCTGCATTGGGGAAAGTATTGGACCTTTGGATTTAGCATGCAATTCCATTTTGTTTCATTAAAAAAAAGAAGGAAGAAAATATTGATGTGGCATGTTACTTGTCTCTTTCGCATGCATGTCTTTTGGGGCTTCCCTAGTCTGGGAATCTGTTCTCGTATAGACGGAAAAGACAGTTGGAGCAGCGATTCTACCATGTGGTGGGTCTTACTAAAATGCCTTCTTCTTGCTTAAGTTTGAAGCTTGATAAGATTTCTTCATAATATCGTTGAAGATAATTGATCATGGTTGAGAAAAATCTTTTTTGGGTTCCTGTTTTGTAGGCCCGGCAAGAGTACAATGAAATGCTACAGCGCAGACGAATGAAATGGGCCGTTGGTATCATCGAGAAGCATTACCTGGCATGGAGAGTACGCAAACTTGACGACGATAATAATAACGTTGCTGCCGACAAAAAGGACCCTGAAACGCCGGACGAGTCGCTTTCTTTAGTTGCCTAATCTCACTTCTGTCTAGAACTTTTCTTTCCTTCTGTTGCTTTTGTGTTACCGACGCTATTCTTGACTTTCGGACTTCTCTCTCTTTTGGACTTGAAGGTGGAGGTTACTGACTATATTAAACTTTAGCCATATTAGACTTCGTTGAGTTTTTTTTTCTTGAGGATAAAGAAAGATTTATCAGCTAAGAGTGTTGTTTTGTTTGTTTTTTACCTGGCTGGCCCAGTTGTTGGCAGTTCTTGAATAAAGTCTCCTCCACCTTCCGAAGCATTGCACATGGACTTCGAAAAAAGCGAAATTGATCCAATCGTTTAACGTTTGTTTATTTTGTAGAGAGTACGGCTTTTAATCCGCTTAGCCAATCTGTTGCCTTCTTCTTCGCCTATTGGCAAAGAGTGGCCAGCCGTGTCGCCCATGTTAGGAGAAACGAGTCTTCATCTCAAGAATTTATATCACAGATGGAGAGTAAGTCTGTTCTTTTGTTTATTTGGATTTAGGTGGTTTAAAATTACTTTGATTTGCCGGGAAGTCTTTAACATTCTTAAGTCTTTTCTATATGGATTCAGTGGCTTTCTAGCTCTTCTTGATTATTTTTATCTGATCTTTTAAGTATATTCTAATTTTAAGTATTTATTCTAATTTACATTGGATTGGTTTCAATTATTTTTCCTGGATGTGTTTGAGTTATTATGGATTTCTTACTATAATGTTTATCGAATTGTTTTCAATGAGTTCGATTGTTTTAATTTGTATTAATATTTCTTATTTCTACCGGATATATTTTTTATAGAATGCGAATTTCTGGTTTTATCCAGTTAATTTAACTTGCATTGAATGTGCCCATTTTACGTTAGTGGATAAGTTAATGGATGGAGTTGCTTTTTATTTCTAAATTAATTTTCGGCATTTCTGTTCCTTATAGTGTCACCAGTACCGCGTACAATTTGATCAGACGGCACGCAATCGCATGCGCGAGAAAGTGACGGCCAGTATCATCTTCAAGCATCGAAAAGAATCTTATTCTAAAAGGTGCGTGACCCATGTTTTTTTTAAAATTTGTTTGTTTTATTGACATGACGTTTTTTTTTTTTGTAGCGTTTCGCATCCGTTCCAAGGCGATTATGTGCGCTTGCGCCAGAATGCACAATGGAGACGAATGTCTGCTGACACCCAGGACCAGCACGTCGTGTTTGCGGATATAATAAACAAAATTACACGTTCCAGTGGCAAAGTATTAAGACTTCTTTTTCTTTCTTTCGAGAGTGTTATTTTTTTTTAAATTTCCCCTGCAGTTTATGCCTGTGCTATTGGTTGTGTCCACCAACGCAATTCTAGTTATGGACCAGCGCACACTCCACGTCAAGTACCGCGTTCCAGCCACCGAGATTTGGCGCATTTCTTTGTCGCCGTTCCTTGATGACATTGCTCTATTTCATGTGAAGATGGTGAGCTATTCCCGCAGTATAAAAGTTAAAAAAGCTCGATTTTGCAGTTTTAGGGGTTAAGTTCCTAGAGTTTATAGTTTAAAATTTGTGATTCCGGATGTGTTTAAGCTGTAGTTTTCACCTCACTGGTTTTAACCATATTTTTTATTTTAGAATCCGGTGTGCTTGGAAACGAAAAGCCTGCAAGGAGGCTGTTTATTCCATGGAGCAGGCACTAGTGAAACTGTGCCTACGCACAAGGGCGATTTTGTATTGCAAACCTGCCACATTATCGAACTAGTCACCAAAGTATTCCTAGTCGTCCAAAATGCCACCGGAAAACCACCAGAAGTCAACATCTCGACTGAGTATAACCCTACTTTTTTTTAAAAAAAAGTTTTTTTTTTTTTTTTTTTTTTTTGCATTTCCTTGCTAATAGTTTGAAATTTATTTTTCCACTTAAGCTTTGAAGCCAACTTTGGGTCGCAGGTAGTTGAGTTTGCCTTCCGGTCAGTGGGTTTGCCAGATGTTCCTCCTGGACAGATTCGCATTGCACGAAGAGGACATCGAATGGACATTTATTTGTGAAAGATTGATTCGAGTTTTGGGCAATAAGTGAGTGAAACTTGTGCGAAAAGTTTGCTACGAGATTAAAACTTTGAAAACCTAGTCAAGTTCAATTGAACAAACTATCCGTGTGAGTGCTGCTAATGAAAACCCTCGTCAAATGGATCTCTTTTAGGATATAAAGAAAAAAAAATTCCTTTGTCTGTACATTCCTGAAAGTCCACCTCCCATCCTCATAAATAGAAACAAACGAGTTTCTCGTTTTCTCTTTTCTTTTCTTTTTTAAGATTTCATAAAGCATTTTCTCATTTTCGTATCTCGTAAAGCAGTTTCCACGCCACGTCCGCATGTTTCATGTGGACCTTTAAAGACAACAAAACGAGGTCTTACGTGCAAATCTATAATCTCCCTTGTAGTGACCAATCAAAGAAAAGAAATACCAAAAGTAATACTCACCGTCTTTCTATGAAAAAACTTATTATAGCCGTAATCGCGGAAGTCTGACATTCCAATAAAAACTAGGTTTGTTTCAATTCACTTTTATATGTAGAGGTTTAAAAAATTTAACAAACAAGAATACTTCCAAGTAAAAGCTTTGCATTGTTTGCATGGCTCTTATTATCATTGCGGCCCTTTAACAACTGTTCAACATGCTCAGATTCACCCACACTTTTCTCTGCCTCATTTTCCTTTGTAAGCTTGGCCACTCGTTTTAATATTTTACTTAAGGAGAGAAAAAGAGAAAACATTTTATATTAAGTGGTTTTTCTCGTCAGTCGTCATGGGGTTCTACTCCAGTGTCCAAAAAGTCATTCCATAATTGGGTTACACGCTCCGGAAACCACCTGAAAGAAAAAAAAATGTTTTAAGTACCTTGTTTTCTTTTTGTATTATTTTTTGTTACCTCGTAGCTAACCAGATGTAGTATATATATTCCGGCACGAAAACAATGGAAGCCTCACGTCGCATTGCGCGGATTATAATGGCAGCAGCTTCCGACACATCTGTAATGCGCATAAATCGCGGAAACCTTTAAATGCAAAAAAAACAAGATGTCAGAGACAAAACTTTAAGGCCCTTCCGAATTATATAATTTAGACATCTCCAATTAGGATTGCATAAAATTACAATTGGAGGTGCCTTCATTGCAAATTACCTAACTCGTGGTTTTTTACACAAACCGGTATCGACTACAAAGGGGCAGACCGTGGTGCATTTGATGTCCAATTTACGAGGGTCGCGCCGGATTTCTTCAACCATAGCTTCCATTAAACCTGTCAGCGATAAAATATGCCAATAATGTATCAATTTTCCCTCTCTTTGTATCAGTTTTTCATCTTATTTTCCTCGTTTTCTCTTTTTTCCCCCTTTTTTAAGTGAGTCCAACACACTTTTTCAAGAGATTTTAAGAACATGACAAGAGATGTATACCTCGTACAGCAAACTTAGAAGCAGAGTAAGGCACCAGGTTCTCACAACCAAAAGCTCCAGCAATGGAAGCCATGGAAACGATGTGCCCCTTCCGGGCGGCGACCATATCGGGCAAAAAAGATCGCATGACCTACATTGAGTTTCTTAATCCATAAGGCTAAAACATTCTTGGGGACAACTAAATTTCTCTAACCCAAAGACAGCCTTTCAAGTTGACGTCAATGCATCTGTCAATTTCCTGTACCGAGTGCGACAAGAACGGATGACAAGGCATAATTCCCGCATTATTGATAACAATGGAAACTGGGCCCACATCTGTGTGCACTCTTTCTGCCATGGATTCAACCTATTTATTTTTTAAACCCTTTTTAAGTTAAAGAAAAAGCGACAGTCGTGGGGGAAAGTTTTCAAATGTCACCTGAGTCCTTTGAGAAACGTCGCATTGGTACGCAAAAGCGCGGCCTCCTTCTTGCTTAATAAAATTTGCCGTTTCTTCAGCTGTAGCGAGATTGATATCTGAGCAAACTAAAGTTGCTCCTAAGCGACTTAGCTGGTACGCCAGTTCTCGTCCAATGCCATGCCCAGCGCCTGTAATCTGCCAATGATTTGTTTTTATTTATATATGCAGGAGGTACGTCATGATAAGGATAATGGCACAACAGATTTACCAAGACTGTGTCACCCGAGATGGATTTTTGTCCAGGTGGTACTAATGTGCGGAAGACAGCTTCAACCCATGTGGTCAAAATCCTGATCAAGAGGATACAAATGTCCAGTAAAACTATGGTTAAGGCATATAACTGGAGCAGCATGGTTTAAACTGGGATCTGTTAATTTCGAACACCAAAGTAACAAGCCTGTAAGGAAACAAACATTATGTCACTTTCACTATGTGGACATACTTAAAGTTCAGGTAAGTGGCATACTTGTTTTCTGTGAAGTTTCCGGGGAAAAAATTAAAAGGGCTTTGGGCCAGCAGCAGACCAATGGAAAGTGGACACGGTTTCTTCCTGCTTTCACTGGATAGCCTCTGGGCTCGTGAAAAGGTAGAAAAACAACCGGCTTTTGCGGTATTTATAGGCCTAAGGAAGAAACCGACATTGAAATGAACAGTTAACCTAATGAAGGTTATGAAAGGTAAAGGTCGTCAGCTGTGAGAACTACTGTTCTAAATCCCCAATGATTACTATTAATTAACACCCACTTAGCTTCAAAAAAACTTTTCCCCAGAAGGTTTTAAGGGTCACAGAAATTTAAAGATTTAATTAGACCCGTAATAACAGGATTTAACAACTTGCAGATAAATTGCAATTTTCGCACCTCTAACCACCTGTTCGTTACACGTAAGCTTAGGAGCAGGCTTTAAGCACAAATAATGCACAGAACACTAGTTATGGCGAACTATGTATGCATATCTGCTCTCTTAGGATGTTTGTTATCGTATATTCTGCCTATCGATTTCGTACTTCTTATTCTTCCTCTCTTTTGCTTTCCATCGCGACTAAGACAACGTCTAAACCTCGTCTTAGTGCGTTTTCTCCCTTCATGTTTTTGTGCAATTGGCTAACCGCAAAGAGCATGGCGGCCAAGTAGTGTTTCTATTGGTCCACGCCAAAGTCGTCCAACCCGAAACCTGGAATAAGGTGTTAGAAAAAGGCAGAAACGTAAACTTTTCACGCGTACAATTTTATCGCTTGAAGGGATTACAAAAAAACAATAAAAAAAAACTTCCTTTTCCTCAAAATTATTTTTCTGAATAAGTTTTGCTTTTATTTCCTTATTTGAACGAGACAGTAGCTAACATAGCTCCCAAACACTGGACGATATTGGTAGTCATGAGAACGTCCACTTTCTCTTCCAAATGACGTTTGGGATCTTGTTTGCCCACATTCTTAATAGCTAACTGTTCCGGGGTCATTTTCTCTTCGTCTTCCAACGCTTTGTTGTACTGCTTGGCTAAATCAGACATATCCAACACAGTTTTCTCCGTTTCTTGCGCATGGGTTTCATAGTCTGCTAAAGTGAGCCCTTCCATCCAAGATTTCTTGTGCAAGTTCAGCAGCATCTTTTGTTCCAATTCATTTTTCCTGTAGTTAATGCTGATGGAGTAATAATGTCGGTTCAAGCCATGGATCAAGGCCTATATACGCAAAGTGTTAACAGAATGAACACTTGAAAAACTTGTAACTAGCGAACCTGAATGGATGGTTTTTGAAGGTGCCCTAAGTTGGATGTAGTTTGACGAGGTTCTTGACCTAGGACCATCATATTCGGATTAATAAGCCGGAATGCATCAATGACGACTTTTCCTTTAACCGATTGAATGGGATCTACTACAACAGCGACGGCACGCTCAGACAAAGCTTCAAAAGATTGCTGAGTGTTAATATCTACGCCGGATAACCAGCAACCGAAACCAGGGTGAGAATGGTACCAGCCAACGACCATTTCAGGGCGTCCCGTTTGCCTAAGCATATCTAACATCTTGGCTTGGAATACAGGATCAACGGCTTCCACACTTACACCCTAAACAAGCAGTGAATTGGCGTTACATTCTCCTTCTAAAGAACAAAGATGGAAATCTATCATTACAGTTCCTGACTGAGGCATCGCAAACACATCGATAACTCTAACTGTGTAATCATCGACGAGTTCACCCAGCATCAAGCCCATGACTTCCATAGGTACACCAGCTCGCCCGTGTTTTAACATTTTCAATAACGCCAACGACGATATGTAAACTTGCTCAGCAGTATCCACCACAGGTGAATCGGTTGGTGGAGGTGCAGCTTGTCCCAATCCAGGAACTGCCCCACCTAGTCTGAGTAAACGGTCCATCTAAAAATAAATTATTTGGTTAATTTCCTTAAACTATTTTGCCGATAAAACGCTTACTTTGGAAAATGCTTCGAAATCCCTTTTTGTTTACAAGTTCTTGCTTGTCATTCGCCGCTCTAACTAAGGAAAGAACGCCGAGCCGCGAGATAGACTTGCCGGTGACGTGTACGTTCGGTTCGCTTTTTGGCGGCCTATCTTTTTAGCTTGTCGGTGTTTACCTTTACATTTACATTCCCGTAGATATTCGTATTGTGTTTCTCTGAAAATACTAGAAATAAATTTAGTGGATTTGCACGCAAGCAAGGAAAAAGTAGAACTGGGATATGGATCGACTGCAGACGCAGCGATTTGGAGTTAGGGTGTGCCTAAGAATGTCCAATTTCAAGTTATCCGTTGTGTTTCTAGTTAGTCTTCTTTTCCTCGTTCAGCATTGTAGTGCAGTTGAATTGACATTCGAGCTACCAGATAATGCCAAAGAGTGCTTCTACCAAGAAATAGAGAAGGGCGTAGAGTCAACCATTGAATTCCAGGTAAGAGCATTCATCCCAATTCCAGATCTTAACACTCGCGAGTATTCAAGCATTAAAAGTTATTCTATTTATCTATGATTGTGAAGTAAAACCTAAAACCCAAACTTGTTTGTTTTCAGGTGGTGACTGGAGGCCATTATGATGTAGATATTGTCGTGGAAGGACCCAACCGACAAGTTAGACCTTTTTAGTATCAGAAAAGCTAAAAGTACTAAGAAAATTTCTAATTCTAGGTCCTTTTTAATGAAGTGAAGAAACAATACGATAGCTTCACCTTTAAAGCAGAAATTAAAGGCACGTACGGTGCTTGTTTCTCCAACGAGTTCTCTACCTTCTCCCACAAGCTTGTCTACCTAGATTGGCAAGTAGGTGCAGAAGATCCTCTGCCCGGATTGGGCGATCATTTGACTGCCTTGACGCAAATGGAATCCTCCATGCAAATGATGCATGAAGCGCTGAACAAAATTACTGATTACCAAACCCACCACAGGTTACGCGAAGCACAGGGCAGGAAACGCGCCGAAGATCTCAACGAACGCGTTTTCAGTTGGTCGGTGGGCGAAACGTGCGCCATTTTATTCATCGCTTTTGGTCAAGTTTGGGTTTTGAAGAACTTTTTCAGCGACAAAAAGCCGTCTCAATATGGCTATTCGTCTTAACGCCCACAAAATAATCAAGGAAAAATAAAAAAAAGTCACATTTAGGAAGAGGAGCAGTTTATCTTTTTTCCCTTTTGTTCTGTTTAGTTATGACACTGAGCGTAAGAAAGGCTAACACAAACTTTGTATTCGGAATATCTGGTGATTCGGTTGTGTGGAACTAATTTTATTACAAACAAGCATCCGGACGGGAGCCAACAAGAAAGTGTATACAGTGTGCTGTTTCAAAACCAACCGTGTCAAAGTGTTCATGTTACGTTATTTTGTTTTCTTTTGCGAGAAATTCGCATTGTCCTTTCTTCTCCTGTTTCTAATCTTTTACTTATTAAAAGTGGTCTCGTTATGCTCAAGGCAACTTCTGCGCTTCGGTCTCGCACACTTACTGATGAACTGGACGCCAGATAATAGCGTAGTGGTTTCCTTGCCCATTCGCCGTACTTGGCGTTAATTCCGATTCGTGAACTTGTAACTATTGCGCCATCGTGGCAGAAATCATCTTCTGCGACCCACAGCCAATCAGAAGTGTCCAGCGAGTGTTGATCGAATCGTTTGTCAATGTCAAACGCTAAGCAAAGTTTTGCAGGGCCGTTTGCCAGGTTATGGGACGCTAGGATTGGTCGCGCCATGTCGGTCTTTTTTAATCGATGTTGGCGCAATTTCTGCATGGTCTCTAAACCTCCTATTGGCTCTACTGCCCGCAGCAATACGCCGGCTCCAGCTCCTAGAAAATTTGATAAAATTAAGAAAATTGTGGGGTTTCCGAAGAAAATTTTATTTTCGAAGCTTTTGTCATTACCTGCACTGGAAATGTTGAAGCAATAGTACATTCCGTAAGTAAAGTACACGTATGCCGTGCCTGGTTTCATGAACATTGCAGCGTTTCGAGCTGTTTGTCGTAGTTTATAGGTATGGGCGGCCTGATCTGTTTCTCCGAGGTAAGCTTCAGTCTCAACAATACGTCCCCAGAGTAAGCAATCTGTATCGGGAGTGCGACGAACAAGTATTTTTCCTAATAATGTGTTCGCTAAGGTTTGCGCATCAGCTGCGAAAAATGAAGCGTCAAGTTTCCTCCACGAAGTTAGAGAAATTGTTGAATTCATTTTACTGAAAGTAGAGGAGACACATATTCTGGTCTATACCCCATGTGAATCTACACTTCGAAGTTCGAATTTTTCTCCCATACCTGCAAAACTATTTACGGTAATTTCGTGATTTTGCAACGATTTTGGTTAAATAAGAACCATCTAGTGGGCAAATCTTTTCTTTAATGTTTGTTCCCGTGACTTCTGTGGGTGTCGATCATGGTGTCGATAAACGCAGATTGCGAAACACGAAGTAGTAAAATGCGAAGCGGGAAAAGGAAAAACCTCTCATTGGTTAACGGCGTTGGACCCCAAACAGTGTTTTGCGTTTTTCTGACAGAAAAAAATCCGAGTGTTTTAATACAAAATGAGGTTGCAGATATTAAAACAGTGATGCTCATGCTCTCACAACATATAGTGAAACACGAAACAGGTGCGAAATGTTAAAAAGCGAAATTAACCATTTCGCGTCCCATTTCCCTTTTGACAATTTCGTATTTCACCCCTCAAATTTGATTAGTTTTTATCCTGGCAATTGTGGCATACAGTGCAGTCCCATATCTGTCCTGTATTATCATTCGGTAAGCACTATGGCAGGGGTGTCCAACCGTTTTTTTCGATTCGCCAACATGTTGGCGAATCGGGGCTCCAATTCGCCAAAATCGTTGCAACGCAAAACTTTGAATGGTTCTACCAGTAAGAGTTTTTTTAAGAGTTGCCAGTGAAAATCGCTATAAGCTTCAACAAAACCCTCTGTTGTTTTGATTTGAATGCCGATTGTTTATGTCATATAGTATTGGAAGTTGAAAGTGTGATGTGAATGTTATAGCGATTTTCACTGGCCACTCTGAGAGTGAGAGAGAGTGTCACTCTACTCTGGCAAAGCGTACTCCGAAACTGCAGATTCGCCGTGAGATCTCGGATGCGCTACTCCCAGTGGAGGGCGCTGGTAATTTTAGGAGTAAACGGCAGCCATACTTGTTTACGCTTTTACGCTTGAATCCATGTTTCCCGCGCTAACGAACGCACTCTGGATATCCTACTCCGACTTCAAAGACGGGGTAGCCGAGAGTACTCTTTTTGACTCGAAACGGAGTGAGATTTCCAGTGAAGGGCGTCAACAAGAGTAACTCCTCCTCTGACTGGCTCAGTGAAAGACGCCGCCGCTACTCGGAGTAAAAAAGCCAGTGAAAATCGCTATGAATGATTCGGTGTTCGAAATAGGTCGCCATCTTTGGAACATTCATGAAACCGGCCCAACTGCTCTACAAACTTTCCTTTCAAAGACCTTGTTAGCTGTGACAACAGCTTAATATATCGTGCAGAGTTTATTATTATTAGCTGTGACAACAGCTTAATATATCGTGCAGAGTTTATTATTATTAGCTGTGACAACAGCTTAATATATCGTGCAGAGTTTAGCCTTGCCAGTAGGAGGGTGGGTTGCTGGGCTTGGCTCGGTTTTTAGCCATAAGGGCTGTGCGATTTTGGGGTGGGGTTGGTGGGTGGGAGATAAGGAAACGTTGCCATCGGCAAGGGCCTTCGTGCTCCTTTCATGAGATTCTCAGAAGTGGGCAAATAGGATTACAAAACGGGTTAGAACGTATCAGCACGTGATAGTATAATAGCAGCAGATCAACGTTGGTAAACGGTTGTTATTATTATTATTTTACCCATTTTCCATAATTTTGAGGACTCGCAGGTAAAAATAAGATCAATTGCTAAAATTGTATACTGTTTTTAGTATCTTTGTATGCTGATATTTCTTATGTCAGCACTTCTGTTAGTTTCGTGAACTGATTTCTTCCTATCTAATGGGTAGAAAAAAAGTTTTCCTGTTTGGACGAGTGATTCTTGGATATTTGGAAAAATCCTTGTTTTTTGTTTTTTTGCCAGTCACCTCTAATTTTTGGGACTGCAATGTCAATTAGACTTATTTCTTTTTTTGTACTGTTTGCAGTACCTTTGCGAACTGAACTCATTGTTTGCATTGTCATTATGTCGTATAATTTTTTCTGGACAGACGATTGTTACCCGGATGATAACTGGATAATTCCTGAATAATGATTCCGGCTGGTTACCTCTTGGAATTTTTAGGAGCATCAGGTAATATTCAATGGATAACAATTTCATATGTTTCAGCACTTCTTGTTATCTTCGTGAGCTGATTACTTCTATATTATGTACTAGAAGTTTTGGAATTCGGACGATTTATTTCTTGGAGATTTGGATAATTCCTGGATTCCGTTCTTTATTGAGACTCAGTTGGATTTTTCACGATTGATAGGTAATTCATGGTTGAAAACATTTATTTACATTTCACTACGGTTGCTTTCTTTTACACAGTGACTTAATACATCTGTTCGTTTTTTTCTGGTGTTTAGGGCCCCGGTCTAGCAACTTTAGGGATTTTTTCCAATAACAGATGACACACGTGTATTTTCGTAAGAATGTATTTGAATGCAGCACGTTTCGGGTGCCACTTTTTTTAAAAAATATTTTCAGGCGATTGCGCGAAAACCGTATGTCCGATTTCATTTTTTTCTTCACTGTAGTTTATTTCGAAAAATTGCGCTTAATGTGTCGAGGCCGATTTTTTTTTATTCCCACAAATAAGTAAGTTGAAAGTTTCATTTCTTAATAAAAAATTTTAAACTCAATATTTCAAAAAAGTGGCTCGACACATTAAGCATATTACTTATGTGTACATTACTGTCAGGAATTGTTTGTGAAATAATCCATAGTTATTGCAAAATCGCCTGAAAAAAATAACATGGGATTTGCCCATAAGAGGTTTAGCCTAGACCGGGGCCTTAAGCATGAGGTTGTTCTGTAGAGCGCCGTATTCGCAATTTGCGCATGTTTTTCCTGCTTCTAGTCGTGGTGCTCAGTGCACACCGATGGCTTTTGTATCTATTGCATGGAGTTATTTGGTTCCTCCTAACGAGTGGGTTGAAAAAAACATGTGTGACATAATGACGATGGGAGACGAAATATACCGAACTTACGAGCACCGTGAGAGGTGTTTTTTTTTCTGCCGAACTACCGGGATACTTTGATTTTAAAGAATTTGATATATTAAAGACGTTTCTGCATGGAGAAGATGCGTTTGGTTTTATATGTTCACGGGAAACTCATCCATATGCTACCACTTTGGAAGATTCCGTAAGAGCCGCACGTAGCTGTGCTGGTGTCCTTTTTATTAGTTGCTCACACTGTACAAGCATAATGGAGCGCAATGGAAAATACTTCCTTTTTGATTCGCAGCAGTATGGGTACCGCTGTCCTGTTAGAACTTGAATTCCATGAATTAGTTGGGTACCTACGGAACATGTATGGTTCGGTGTTATCGGGTGGTAATCCGCAGTATGACATCGTGTCAGTTTGCTGCAAAGAATTAGGAAATGCACGTCTAAATACACTTGTACAAACTGTAAGTAGGTGTAGTCATGGTATATGCAATGAAAGGCTAACACGGGCTGTAACTGTCGGTAATGTAACTGCTAGCTATGCTACTAATATGTGCCTTCCTACTGATTTTGATAAAAAGACACCAGAAAAACCGAAAAAATCGAAAATGAATAATACGAAAAATTTGAAATCAGAAAAGAACGATTGTCAAAATTCATTTCGTGGAGAAGACCTTCCCATCGC
>JAGJRO010000422.1:0-33516 GCA_022832285.1 Lepidurus apus apus | reverse complement strand
CCCCCCCCCCCTGGATACGGGCCTGACGGCAATACGTAGGCAGTGCGTGGGCTTCCTTTATCGATTGATATCCTGAACTGCGGGAAGGGAAGGACGGGCACACGGGTCGAACAGAGCTATACAGAGCTTACTAGGCAAATCAAACGCTCGTGAAGCTCCGATAAAAAGGGAAAAAAAGAAGCGACTCCAATAAATTGGTTTCACGCTTCATTTCTTTGTTCTCTTTTACTCTCAGACAGAAGAAAAAAATCCTATACAAAAAGAAGGGCATGGGAAAGCTAAACGATTGCAAATCAACTCCTACAACAAGTTTCTAGAGTTTTTAATTTCATTTTTTTGTTTTATTTTATATTTTTCATATTTTATATTTACCTTGCCAAGAAATTTCCCTTTACGATATGTAGTACGCGTGATCCGATCCACGATAAACTCGGGCAATTCCTTGTCTCTGGAAGACGTGGTTTTATGGCTGGCATGGACGTTATTATTAATGTTGGCCATAAGCGGTTGCACGATGGCTGGCGAACGTGGGGAATGGGCGTGGTTTGCAGGATGCCAATTCGGCGGAGATGCGCTGCCTTGGTCTCGTAAGCCAGCGATGCCTGAATCCATGGAAACGTTTCCTAACGGATCACATTTGGTATTCTCTGGAGCGACAAGCGGGGGCGTGGGCTTGGTGGGTGGAGTTAAAGGGGCGTGTCCTAAACCCACGGACATAAAGGCTGGCATGGAAGATAGCAACGCAGACGGTAATAAGGCTTCCGCAGGTTCCATGATATATCTATCACGCGGGTAATTGCGTAGTGACCCCATATTTCTTATCTGGAAACGCAAGACTGTTGTCAATGCGTCCAAGTGTTTGCTTTCCCACGTATACTGTTCACGTTTTGGCAGTGACTAACTCTCCTTAGCTTATGATTTCTACCCAAGATGATTTCTCCCTCTTCTTGAAATCCGATCACATACGCGGAACAGTTTTCACGATTTCTAAATTGTCTCCTACTGCAGTGCATCCGTCAGTCTTGATTCCCCAAACTCCGGGTAAACTGGTTTTCCTGCCTGCAATGAGAACAGAAAAAAGGAAACAATTAGCACATTGGCAACAAGGAAAGGATGTCACACGCACTCAACATTAGGAATGCTGAGAAGGAAAGTATTGATTTCTATAGGTGACCTAGCAGTTCAAACCTCGGGTAACTCCTTCCTTTTAGCTTGGCGGGGGATTTTTTATATACAGATAATTTTAATCTGTCTTGTCACACTCCCACCCACATGTCCTCAAAATTCCATAAGTATGAGTAGTATTTATGCTAGCGGAAAACCTACCCACGAAGTCCAAGCCCTTTTGTGTTCGTCTACCTTGGTTGTGCTTGGGCGAGCATCATTACTAGATATGATCACCATAGCTTGCCTTAGCCAGCTCTTGGTCTGCGTCGTCTTTTTTTATGTAATTCTTGACCGTACAAAAAAGGAGCCCACGGAGGTTTTTCACGTGCAAGGCCAGGGGCGCATCCTTTATAGGCTCTAAGCAAGAAACGCAATAGTAGCTCTTCACATGCTGCACCAGAAAACCCAGACAAACGAGAGTCCTGGTAAACTGCAACTTAAATATACACACGCCATACAGGAAACGGAAGGTATTGTTGGAACAACTTACCTATACTTTACATGAATTTACGAACGACCCTAAGAGCTAAGACTGCTCGAAACCCTTCTGTTCCCGCTTGCCAACATTCATCACGTGCTTCTACACAAAGAAACTGTATTTCCTTGCAAAAAACAGACAAGTTTTTGGCTCGCGAGCCCGAACTTGCACGAACATTTGCGCTGTTTTCGACGCGCACCACGGCTCGCTATACACTATCATCAAAACTAAGCGTTAAATGTAAGTTTCGAAACTTGATAAGAGATCCAGTTAACACTGCTGTAATCTGAAATGTCGATGACTTCGTACATTCTGCCTCGTCTTCGTCTCGTGGCAGCACTGCTTTAACACCCCCTTGTCTCTACGTGAAGCTTCGCACGTGTAAACAAGGGAAACTATATTCCCCTACTTTGTGAAATATTTATGGTTAGGTAAGGATAAGACCAGAACTGGAAACTACACTAACTATAAACAAACAAAGCTGCAAATATTTACCTTGTTGACACTAAATCTTGGTCGCACAACATGACCGTCTCTCTTGATCCACACTAACCACCCTCTCCCTCCGGCGACTCATGAACAACTGAACAGAAGAGCCTTGCCGGGCGCACAAAATGCCAAAAATCTGGCCCGGGCTTTGGCCTAGCAAGTCCGGTCACCTCTCGTACAGCGTTGCTTGCCTACCCCCGGGCCGTGCTTCTCTAGAATATCCGGCAGCCACACAAAAACGACCCTTACCAGTTACCACCCTCGATTTTCGGCTTCCCTTTCCACGAGAGGTGGGTGGCATAATAATTACCGCTTTTATGCATTATCTCGCAAAAAGAATAAGAGAACGTATAATGAAAAAGAGTGGTCGGAATGCACGGACAAATACATTCGCTATGAGGACATACCACGACAGGAAATCGCGATTGCTTGGTTGGGGATTTCCACTCCTTTTTTTAGACTACAAATATTAGCATAAGAAGGATTTGAGGCGACACTGCACAACGTAGAGGAATAAAAAGAAAACCCTGAGTAAACGCAATAACTATAAACCATATTTTAGTAGTTTCCGAAAGAGTTTTATTGAATCTTTTTTTTGCTTGCTTTCCTGTAACGTTGCGTGTGTTGACCTTCTCAATCAATAATCCATGAAAACGAGTTCACTCTCTCTCTACTTGAGCCATAGGAGTTCTAGATTTCCCCCTCCACGGATGGAAACAGACCAAAATATATAACACACCCCACGAAGTTGAGTATATAATAGAACATCTGCCACGGATAGATACATACTGCTCCGTTACCAATTTGGTCCGCTGCCATTTACATATCCACCAGTAAATAAAGTAAGACACGGCAGATTGGCTCCATTATTACGTAGGATGTTGAGCGTTAACGCAAAAATTGCCACGTTGTATTTCACGCTGCAAAACCCACTGGGAAAAGGGAGAGGTCATTATCCTGTCAAACAAAAGTATAAGCAGAGGGGTGAAGCATACGAGATGATGGCGTAGGTTTGACTAAAGGGCAACTCGCGTAAAGGAAAATATAAAGATCATGTCCATATCTACCGTATTCTTACCTGTTTGGTTGGCAAAAGGTGAAGTTTAAGACTGGACCGAAAACCGAAAACCTTGTTATCGCCGCCCTGAGATCTCATCATCTCGCCCCATCTCGCCAATTCCAAGCTTACATATAAGAACATTCCAGTGCCTAAGCTAAGGTGCTGAGGTTTCTTCAATTATCTCCCCAGTTAATGCTTCATGTGAATGATTAGCATAGGGATTAGGAGGTTAGTGGCTGATTCGGTCGTAAGGTAATTGTAGCCCGAGGGTTATTTCATTGATCATTCCATGCTTGGTCTGCCTGCAAAACACGCAAAGGCTATGAGGTTTGCTTAGCAAAAGCAGAACCCTTCCAGTCTGTACCCCGGAACGCATAAGCAGCCACTCTTTTGAATAACTTGATGAACAGAAGAACGTAGCAACTTGAAGAGAGCTACAAGAGGGCTTTGCTTTCTAACAGGGATGTTGAGGATGGTAGGATTTTAGGGGGGAGGAGGGAAAAAAGCTTTTCTACCTGAAAAGTTCAGGGCGAAGTGGACAAGAAGCATGTTTTCCGAACGGTGGATCCTGGGGTGTTTATCTGCCAGGGGACCTGGGAGTTACTAGCAAAGCCGTAGGGGGTCTCCGGGTACCTTCTCCCAGGGGCTGGACTGGTAATAATTACATCAAAGACTTGATGCATCACTTCACTAATGAAGCAGGCCGCCACCTACAAAAGCAGGCTGGCATGACCAGAAAACTTGGGTGATGATAATAATAATACACAAATGGCTAAGAGAGGTTGATCAAAATTGAACCTTTTATTGTAACATTTTTCACGGTCCTTTTGCGCTAAGCAGGTGCGCAAAAAGGTGGGTGTGAGAGCAGCTTTCCAACTAATCCTGTTACACTTGATTAGGTCTTGACAATACCAGACCATTTCTGGAGAGCTAAGAGAATTTTCTCCGGTTGATTTACGCTTTCGAAGTTGAAAAGCCAAGACTAGTACGGGTTGGTGCCAAACCATGCTCATTTTTCGCGTACTAAGAGGAAAATTTTTAATGGGATACAATGGGGGTGCTGGAAGATGTGGGTTCGAACGTAATTCCTTGCTCGCCCAAAACTTTTAAAATCTGCGCAATATTGTAGCAATCGTCTAGGAATATTTTTAATAAGATGATATTTTAGAAGTAAGGTTTCGTTTTCATTTACCTATGCCACTGTGCAAACGGCCTTGAAACGGTAACTGTAGGTGGGAAAGCATGTCGGGTAACGTGCGCGGATAGAATTTGGCCGCATGAGCGAAGACCTTTAAGGTTTTAATACCATTATGGCCAAGTTAGGATTTTAAAATGTCATTGTTTCACTGCACCTTCTTGACGTTGATCCAGGACTGAAAATAGGAAGGAACTGGGATGCCCAAGTGTTTACACTGTGAAGGCAACATGGCCTTTAAATCCCAGTCACCACATGTGGCAAAAACAGAACTGTGTTGAGCAGGATCAACCAGTCCCTCTAGCTTCATCCAATTATGGAAACTTTCGAGCGTTCCAGGAAGCGTAGCCTGGTCGTCTACCATATCCTACGCATACTGTCATAAGTAAGCACGTTTTGTGTAATTGGATTATACCTGTATAATTCCGGTTAATCCAGTGCAAAAATCAGACAATTGGGGAAAGGCAGTAGGGCGAACATACTGATGGAACTTCGACTCGATGGAAAGGGTCCTAGTATTAACTTTCAACACCGGAAATTCGATAATCTCCTGCAATATATAATTGCTAATTAGACATGATTATAGCATGATTCTTAAAGTTAAACTCTCGGAACGAAATAACATACTTTTTACCTGTACTGGCATAGGGCGACGATCACATGTAGCTTCAAAATCAAGTACAAGGATATAATCAATTTGTTTTTTCCTGATCAGGTTTCTTGTTATCATGGTTGCTGTTTTCATAGACGAGCACATGGCTTGTTCCGAAAAAAGTAAAATTTTATTTTGAATTAAAAGAGCTTGACAACGCCACCTTTAGGGCATTAAAAAAAGCAAGAAAAATAGGCCAAAGAGATGCCAATGTCATCTATCGCCTATACTAAGAATATATTCCTTTGTTTGTTTGTTTGTATACATTCCGACTCTCCTGTTGTGTTTGTTTTAATTTTCATAAGTGCTGCTATAAGTGGACGTTAAAAATACTGCAGATACGATCCAATTACGCTATGTCTGACACAGAGAAATCTGACGTTCGCTTATTGCAGTATGTGCCGTTTAGCTCTGCTATTGACGTCGCCTTCTGGCATCATCTTTCCCAATTAAAACTGGACGTTTATGCTCTAGATGACCAGCCTGTCACGATCTGGGGCTATTACTCAAATACCCTTGCCCCAGCTCTTCCGAGTCACTTCAATATAGATTACAGCTCCTTCAACCCGTAATTACACTGGAGAAAGCTCTGTAATATTGGTAAGAGTTTGCTACTTTTTTGTGTATACAGGGCTGGGCTGGCTCCAAAAGGGTCCTTATCTTGCCAAGGGGTACTTCATAACAAAAACACACTAGAAGCCTTCAAGGAGTGTGATAAAACCGCTTTGATTGAAAGCTTGGGTCACCAAATCTGGTTTGATATCACCTCCGGCGGTTCTATCTTGGACCCTAGCTTATTGTCTCGCTTTTTGCTCTTCACTTACACAGTACATTACATTTACTACGTTACAACCTCAATTTGTCGCCTTGACTATCCGCTTCTTATTACTAGGACCTAAAAAAGTACCATTATTACTACTGGTTTGCTTTCCCTGTCCTGGTTTTCCCAGACCGTGTGAACCTCATCTCCGATCTCTTAACGCTAAAAGAGAAAACGACCGAATCTCAGGTTGATTTACCTTTTAACAAAATACAATCATAGGATGTTTTACTAGATTTTTTGTTTTAAACATAGAGACTAGCTCTTGAAAAGGCTATTGACTCAGCTGATATTTTGTCCAACGGATACTTTCTTGTTACCATACAAGACGATGTTTTCCAAATTTATGCGCTGCAAGAGCTTCCTGTCCTATGTGCCGAAACTTCCGAAGAGAAGGAAGTGTGGTTAGCTTTCGTTGATCCCTCAACGCTGGATAAGCACCCGGGATGGCCTTTACGGAACTTGTTAGCTTTAGTTGCCTACCATTGGTAAACAAATAATAATCACAAAGTCTATATACGCTTTCTATTGCTGGCAATAGGCCCAGTTGCTTGCCGAAGATTTCCATATTATGTTGGCGTGATATAACACGTGATGGAATTCGCAGTACTTGTCATAGCTTGCTCTTACGAGTTCATGCCGAAATCCCTGCGTTTAATTTGCGCATTGAAGCACATAATGCAGCACCCAAGTGCATCGGATGGGAAAAAAATGAGAAGGGCAAGATGGGTCCTCGCCGAATTGATTTGAGTAAAACTATGGATCCTCATAAGTATGTATAACAATTCTGCTCTACCGTAATGATTAAGATGAGTGATTAATGATTGACAGATTGGCAGAATCTGCAGTGGACTTAAATTTAAAACTGATGAAATGGCGTTTACTGCCTACATTAAACCTCGAGATATTACATTCCACAAAATGCTTAATAATAGGCGCGGGAACTTTGGGCTGTTATGTGTCAAGACTTCTTATGGTATTTTCTAAAAGATCTGATACAAAAAGGATTGATTCATTTCTTTCTTTTTACATACAAAACAACATAAAGGCTTGGGGCTTACGCAAAATTACATTCGTGGACCACGGTCACGTCAGTTATTCAAATCCAGTCCGCCAAAGCTTGTTTACTTTCAATGACTGTTTAAACGGAGGCAAAGTTAAAGCCCAAGCTGCTGCCGATGGTCTTGCGGCCGTTTTCCCCGGCGTGGTAAATGAAGAGTTAAATTTTACTCACACAGAAAAAATGAAACTTAACTTGAAACTTATAAACATTACGCACATTCGTTTGTGTATTTCTTTTGTTTGTTGTTAGCAAAGCACTGGCATAAACTTGCGGATTCCTATGCCGGGCCACCTGGTGATTCCGGAGCAAGTTACAGCTGTTCAAAAGGATTTGGCGCAATTGTCCCAACTCATCCAAGATCACGATGTCATTTTCCTCCTCACGGACACCCGCGAAAGCCGCTGGTTGCCTACCATGCTGGGAGCTTACTATGGAAAAGTATGATTATAGCCTCAATTTTATTATTAGCTTTTTCTTTTACCTCTGGTTCCGCTTGCAGTTGGTCATGAACGCAGCATTGGGGTTTGACTCGTACTTGGTGATGCGTCACGGTTACAGGTTGCCTTTCGAATCGAACAATACGCCGGCGTCGACGTCTTCAGGAATCCTCAAAGGCGCTATCTCTGGACATCAACTCGGCTGTTATTTCTGCATGGATGTAGTCGCTCCAGGAGACGTAATACTTTCTAAGCGTTTTTTTTCATGGAAATAAGAAAGGAAACCAATCTAAAAAGAACGCTTGTAGTCAACCCGCGACCGGACATTGGACCAACAATGCACCGTAACCCGTCCTGGCGTTTCACTTATGGCTTCCGCGTTGGTCGTTGAATTGCTCATTTCCGTTCTGCAACATCCTTTGCGGTAAAAGACGTTGCGTTTTACACATTGTTCAAGGACTAAACCGAGATTTTGCCCTTGTGATGTGTATAGGGGAGCCGCGCCAGCAGATATTTCGCAAGGAGAAGATGAACAAAGTATTTTGGGGCTTGTGCCGCATTCCGTCCGAGGCTTTCTGTCACGCCAGCAAATCATCACCCCGGCTACGGAAGCTTACGATGCTTGCACCGCTTGCTCCCCAAAGGTAGTGAAAAGATGCATGGTACTATATGTTTCAAGCCTCATTTACTGATTTATCTCGCCGCAGATATTAGCCAAGTATAAGGAGGATGGAAACGACTTCTTGATCCAGGCCTTCAACAATCCCGCATTGTTGGAATCCATTACGGGATTGGAGGAGCTCCACAAGGAATCTGGCGAGATGGAGTTATGGGAAGTTAGCGACGACGAGAATGATGACAATCAAGCAACTGAAGCTGTTTCCGTCTTGGATTAGGAATTATGTACACGTTGCTGGGATTTTTCTTTCTTATGTAGTTAATTACACGCTGGAACGTCTTCTTAAATACAACAGCTTTTGATGGAATCCACGCTTTGCACAAACACACCGACGGCTTGGGTATTTAATTAACTAATTTCCACGGAGACGTAATTTTTTTTGTTTTTTTAAAGTCGTGTTAACCTTTCGCTAAATCCAAAATTTTTTGATCCCTTAACAATTCAAGTGTCACTATGCCGAAAACAATAGACCAGCCGTTGTGGTCCTATTTATGGCTTCTCCTTCACTGTCCTTTGGTTGAGTTTGCTGCAATTTGAACCACGTATCTCCCAAAGCCTTTGCAAAATGGTCATCAACTGCTTGTAAAGAGAAAAGAAAAGGATTTATTAGACCCATTACATAAAAAAATGCCAGGAAGGTAAAATTTAAGGGAACCAGAACAGATTTTTTTCTTTCCTTTAATCATTCTTACCTGAGAGCCCTGTAACATTAAGGTTGGGGGAAGACGTTTGACCAGGACGTGCTGGACTTTTGGAAGTTTCGCCCTCTGAACTGGACCCCGACGAAGCAAACAGATGTGTATAACGATCTCCCAAGGAACGCCGGAAATGCTCGTCAATCACAGAATCGCACACACCTAAAAAAGGACAAGAAATGTTAATTAAGTATTCTTTCCAAGTCACAAACACAAATACAGTCTTCTCTCCCACGCTCATAAACTCTCGCCCAAAATATAAATATAAATCTCAACGGAAGCCAGCGTTTTTGCGGTTCATTGCCTCGCCAAATCTAGCAACTCATTGCTAATTTCTTGACCTATTTCAAACATCGTTCCCCCTCTCCCCTCGCTTAGCAGAAAAACGCCATACGGCAGGTAGACCTTCTAGACCTAGAGTTTTCTACCCCTCAAACAACCTTGCTACCTAAGCTAGGAAAACTAATTCCCATCAAGCCTAGAAGAGGGAAACCGGGGTTATTCTCATTAAGAAAAGCCGTAAGTTTCTTTCTTACCCCCGAAAAAAAGAAAAGAAAAAGATACAAATACTGAATAAAAACTAGCAAAAACTTTACTTCATTCTCTCTTAAGTGCCGTAAGGTTTTCTTCAACAGGTTTCTTGAATGTTCAATTCGCTTTATACCGCGTTTCGAAAAAGCTCGTTCTCTTCTCGTCTTCCTTTAATCACGCAGGTATATAACAGCACCAAGGGTTTTTGCTGGCACAGGTAGCCAAGGTCGGCGGAAGCTGTAGGGCTTTTGCTTTTTCATCTTTTCTGGCTACGGCCTTGTTCCCGTATATGCAAATGAAAGGCCTTCGCCTTGCCTTTGTGGTCGTTCCTTCTCTCTTCTGGTACCCCTAACCCCCACACCCTTACCTCCCCCCGTCCACTCGGACACGATGAAAACTTCCCGCCCCCCAGTACCAAAAAAAAAAAAAAAAAGGTAAAAGAAATTATGGAACAAAAAAAGAAGGAAACGCTACGCTGTGTTGCGTGGATGAATGAACCGTCGATGAATGTTTCGTGGTTGCAAGTTTTCTTCGTCTAAAAAAAGGGTAAGGGAAGGAAAAAAAAGCGAGAAAAAAAAGATAGGACACAAAGATGGTCATGATGTATACATACGATGTCCAAACCGGTCTTTAATAGCCCCGTTGCAAAGGGAGTGGAGGATTTGCATTACATTTGGCCATTGGGCCATATGGCATCTATTAAATTGGTGTATAAAACAACCATCTCTACCTGCAGACCTTTCGGGTCGAGGGGGGCTAAACAGGAGGCCGAGTGTTGGCCAGGTTAGGTTAAGCATATGTGCAATTGTGTAGCTAGCGGCGACGTAAACATGCTTGTTGTCTAGTCACGAGTCTGGCGGATTTTGTTCGTCTCGCGTATAGGTCTTTGCACTTTCTTCTTCTCTCGAGGATCTTCTCCATGGTCCATACATCCCTTCCAATCTGCTCACCTATCCTTCCTGGACAAAGGTAATATTTTCTCCGTTTTTCGTCTCATCTGGTTTTGATCATCCTGAGGGACCTGATACCCGCTAAACTTAGGGTTTTAAGGGAGACTTAGCACCTCTTGGCTTGCCTCTTGGTGAGTTCCTAGATGCGCAGTACACCCGAGGTTCGTTCTCTCCCATCCACCTGTTGCTCTAAGGTTTCTTCTGGTGCTTTACCAGAACTTAGCACCCACGAAATTGGACCGACAAGCTAAGAAAAAGCTGAAAAGAAAAACCCCGGGGTTTTTCTTTTCAGAGCCAGATGCACGGAAGGTAAAAAGGTGGTCTCTCTTCTCTTTCTCTCGCTCTTTTGGGGCTCATCGTCACACACATACACATACACACACAGATATATATTCAGGAACCTCCGAATCTGAAAACCTAACTTACACCGCGCAGGTAAATGGCTCCCAGGCGATTTCTACTCAGGAAAACAGGTGGCCTCGCCGTTAGGTCTATCAAAAAGCTACAGCCCCCCATTATTTAGCTCTTCAACGGCCTAGGAAAGAATTTCCCGCCGAAACACGACACTCAAACGTTTTCCTTGCCCGAGAAGCTCTCCAATCCTATAATATTGCTTTGCCGTTTAGAAGAAACAGGAGAATAGAAAGCAAATCTTTTAAAAGAACGGGGATTTGGAAAAGTTTACAGTTCACAGAGAAACTCTTCAAGCTTGTAAGTTATTCAAGAACAAGTTACAAGCCGGCCTTTTAGGCCCAAGCGCTTTTAATAGCTTTCGTTTCCTGTCGCCTACCTTCCAATTTTCGAACAAAGCAGAAAACATGTCTTTTCCTTTCTTATTTTTTTTCTTTTCGTTATTTTTTTTTTTACCTGGTGAAGTTGTGTCGCGGCGCCCAGTTCGAACCTGTCCTGAAGTAGTGGTCGCCCGGTCGTTGGTACCATTTTCCGTCAAACAGGTGATGACCGAGGGGCGTGGTAAATGGGCGGGGTACGACGGCGGCCTAGGTGGCGGCAAAGGGTAACCGAAAGGTCGCGACAACGGCGTGGGTGATTTTCGTCTGGCCTGTGTGGTCATATCCAAAGGTGCTTCATAGTCTTCGTCTTCTTCACTCCCAATCGGCTCGTCCATCCGTTCATGCCCCCCTCTGAGCTCTTTCACACAATCAACACTTTTGTGTCCATTAACTGCAACTACTTCACGTTTCGGTAACGAGTAAGGAGGAGGGGGTGCGGACGGATGCCGGGGCCGAGTCTCTAGCAAACCTCGATCTGCTTTGCGTTGCTCTTTCCGCGATTTCGTGGGTAAATGTTTGGCGGAGTAAGTGCTGCTCCGCTGAGGTTCAGGTGCTGTACTTGACAAGGATGACGATGATGTCGACGACGACGGAGCCGAATTGGGGCGATTCTTACGTTCGTCTAATAACAATACAAGAAGAATTTTCACATTTAGTCTCATATTATTCAGTTAATAGTAACAATGACTATATTCGTAATAACAATGACTATAAAATCCAAAGCTTAAGAGTAGCAGAAGGAGAATACGGGGAAATGAATAGTTTTAAGGTACCATCGTCATCAAACCACGGTTGCCAAATTCGTCGATTGGTCGCTCCATCTCCTGCAGCAGCATCTGCTGCAGCAGCATGTCCTCCTGCTGCTATCTGTCCGGCCATACTATGCTGACCAAAGTAGGCGTGGTGGTGGGCCCCGCCCACCCAGAAGGGATCATGGAATTGCCACAATTCAGGCACGCCTTCACGCATGCATGTAGTCTACTCTTGCGGCCGAAATTTTCTGTCTAATTTCTTTTCTTTTTGTGGGTGATTTTGAAAACTACGCCTAAACGCACAAACTACAAAGGGTGCGAACGCGGAAAATTTTGCCAATTGTATTGACTTGTTTCCTTTTCCGTGGCTAATTTCACTTGCGAGATATAAATAGTCTGGCACCCAGGAAAAAGAGCTCGCGACGTCGACGAATATCGTCACACTCCAAACACATACACCTGAGCCAGACTGCACAGTGCGACTAACTAAGCCAGCCAAGTGAAAAAGGTGTACGACTACACGAGAGCTTCAATGGAGGGGTAGGAAAAAGAAGCGAGACCGTAGTGTCTTCTTTGCGATTGGCAATGGCGCCGAAGCGGCGGCGGCGGACACCCATGAACCACCTTCTTCTCCGTCTGGTTCTTTTACTCGCTTCCTTGAAAATCCTCCCCTCGCCACGTTCCCTCCCCGGATCTCATCCACAGGTTTTCCTCTATATATATTCTTTTTTCTTCTTGCTTTTTGGCTGCGCGGTTTTCCAAGCTTGGGGAGCTTACCTGGACAATCAGGTGAGGATGGGAGAAGAGTAAAAGCGGATGGGACAAGAATGAGAAGACGGAATGAGGAGGAAACCCAACCTCAAACCACCAACCTGGCTTTCCGCCTTCTTTTTCGTCATGCAGCTCAGGCTAATCTGCGTTATACCTGCCTTTGCTGGGTCTCTACCTTTTTTCCCCCTCCTACAGAACAGATAATTTGGACCAAGGAGCACAGCTCACGCTATCTACTTGCATCAAAACTGGCCATGAACGTGAACTTGGTCATGGATGCCTTCACTGCTTGTTTAGTCATCAACACGTCGTCAGTACGCTTCGTGAATGCTTGAGCGTGAACTTCAGCTAAGGTAAAGATTGGTTCGAAATTAGATTCACCTGCGCTTTTTTAAAAAATCTGAGAAATTGTAAAATTTACAAAAATACTTATAAGCCAAGTGGCGTCTAGATAAGCGATTACCAGTATGACTAAAAATGGGATAAAACTCGAAAGGCATACTTTTGAAAATAGCAAGACTTTAGCGCTCTGTTGGAATTTAAAGTGACATCCCACGCCATCTAGCAAGAAGCAGCGCAACTCAGCTAAGGTAAAAGATTGGTTCGAAATTAGATTCACGTGCGCTTTTTAAATATAAAAAATTGTCAAACTTACAAAAGCACTTACAAACCGAGTATCGTCTAGATTTGCCATTACCAGTATGACTAAAATTGGATAAAACTCGAGAGGCATACTTTTGGAAATAACAAGATTTAAGCGCTCTGTTGGAATTCAAAGTGACATCCTTCGCCATCTAGCGATAAGTAGCGCAACTCACTTCGGCGCTCTTCAACATCGAAGATAAGAAAACTTGCTTCGGTGAAACTTTGGAATGCAAGGGCAACGTGTGGTGTGGCACAATTCTTCTTGCTTGACGGCGCTTTTCGTTGGTCTCACTTTTCCATCAAGGTTTTACATAATCAAGACATTATCACCCTTTGTGGCTGAAGCCACAGCCCCGCATGCCTGAGATGAACCATACAAGGCAGAAAACTTTCGGGACAGGAAAAAAATCTCGCATCATTGTTATTACCTGACGTCATTTGTTGGTGAATCATAGTTGCCGCACGACTTAAAACATCCAACGGGGATTCCATGGCATCCATGGTGGAAAATGTCCTTTGCCGACAGCGTAATTGCACTTCGCACTACCAAACCTGTACAGAAAAAGACCATTCAGTATTCACAATGTTTAGGTTTAAGAACTAGACACTTCTACTTTCGACTCAACATTACAAAATGGATAAGTACGGACAAGGGGGGCTAACCTCGGCAATCCAACCCTCTAACTTCCCCTGTCAATGCCTATACTCTTTTCAATCACGTGACATCAAGGATAGCAAGGGAGGCGGGAAGGTTCGGGTTTGTTCGTCGTCCGTCTCCTGTTTCACGTCGACCCCATCCGGGACGGGGTCTCCAAAAAGCAAAGCCAAAGCAACAAAACCCCGAGCCTTTCCCCCGTGTTTTTCCCTGCACACCCTGTTCTCTCGTTCCCAGCCGTTCTCCCCCTTGCGAACACGCCAGGGCCCAGGCTTTCAATCAATACCGACGCTAGCGACGCCCTTGCCTTGCGTTATTCTGAAAAGCAGCCGCATTCTTGTGCGTAAAAGCACCTCTAGACGTTCGTATCTAGGTAGGCAAACGGCACGTTATGAAAGCAGCGAGAAGAGAAACGAACTAGTACAAAAATCTCGTATTCCTTAGCTCGTGTATAGCCTCGTTTCTTGTTGCAAGGACCGGAGCCAAGCTTTCTCTCTTTTCTGTTGCTTCTTCATTCCTGTCTTCTTCAAGAACACGAACAAGACAAGGGCGTTGCGGAATGTCACTGAACCAGGGGAAAAGGAAGAAAAGTCCACGCTCCCAGCCTGCGCCCCCGTTTTAGTTTGCTCTTTTAACTCTAGCTACGCATTCCAGTCACTTACCGTAACAAAACTACCACGACTATTCACGACTGACGCTTCAGTTGTAGTTCAATTAATCCGAATGACTTACTAGTAGCTCTTTCACGAAATTGGAGAATTTAGATCACCGCAGTTAATGAAATACCAAAAGACATTAGTCACTCTGATTGTAGTGAAATAAGGAATTTTAGAGCCTTTCACGAGCTCCGGTATGTTTACTAAAGGGAAGTTACACACAAACAGTTGTGTGTGGAGCCGTGTGCTGTGTTAACTTGCCAACTCCAAAGTCGAAGCTAATGCCAAGGCAAGTCCCGTTTGCTGCTTTTCAGTGCGGAGTAGGAATGCTCGGAATGCGCCGCTCATTGGGCGCTCTTCGGCACCTTCGTAACGACGAGGCGGAGTCTCTCGTGTCCTGCTCAAGATATTTGGCATGCCATACCAACTTCAACTGGTTGCCTTGGTGCTCTTGGCTCACAGATTCCTTGCTGACAGTAGAACCAAACTGTCGTTTACAAATCTTTTCAACATAAATTCCTCTAAAGCTTTAGTCCGTAAAACCATAAATTCTTCACATAACCTGGTCAAAATTTTAGGATTGGGTCCTTGTGAGTTAGAATCGATCCAGGTGCCAAATCAATTAGGTAGAAATCAATAGCGGCAGGAATTCGAGGAATGGAGGAATGTATTTCGCTGCTAAAACTTGAGTATTTGTACGCTAATCACAAACGGCGCGTCACACAAACAGAGCACATTGACCCTTGTCTTTGAGACACAACGAACACGCTTATAACTCCCCTCCCCCCCATTCCAATTAGCTAACAGTGACTCCAATTGACAAGCAGGTACCCGCGTGCCAACTACCAAGCAGCAGGTGGATTATTTTTGCGCTCGAGCTCACAGACGCAGTATACAAAGAAGCGCTTGCGCAGTTAAGACTAAGTTTTTTCTTCTATTCTTATAAATTAGTACCCCTGCCGCAAGCAAATTGTAGACCATATCCAGAACTAGTAGTAGCTAATAGACCAAGTTCTCTAAGCTCTTAACTACATCGTTCGTAAATGTAGGAAAGTTAACCGTTAACATTCCTTAATAGAAAACGTGATTTATTATCACTACGCTGCTTAGGGTATTTGTGGAGGATTGTGGCATTTTCGTTCAAGGCGGATATTGGCCAGAAGGTGATAAGAGTCCTTCTAACTGATAGTGGCAGTCTTTCATTTCATGCTTTTGCCATCGAGTCACGCGCCTGCGCTATACAAACTGTCCAGAATGAAAATCGGGGATTATGGAGCGGTGGGATTTGACATGGATAATACGATCATACGATACCGCCTACGGAAGCTTCTCAGCATGGAATACCACGTGCTGGCCAACTACGTGGTCAAGGTGAAGGGTTACAATTATTCAACCTTACTCCAACCTCTGGGGGACCGAGACCAAGATTTTATGCAAAAAGGACTTGTTTTGGATATCGAGAAAGGAAATTTTCTGAAATTATCCCCAGACGGAGTGATTCTCCTGGCGTCACACGGAACTCGGAAAATGTCTGAGGATGAAATAGCGGGGATTTACGGAAAATCACAACGGAATGCACTAACGGAAGCGTTTTGTCACAGTCTGATCGAAAGTTGCACAGGAGGAGGGAGTTCCCAACTGTTGAAACCAGCGTTGATGAAGAAACTTCGCACGTTTAAAGATTACTTTGACATGCCTGCAGCTCTGCTTTGTGCCAAAATTGTTGATTGCATAGATTCCGACTCTCAAACTGCCCTTTCCGGCCCTCCATCAAAATACAAATTCTGGCGGGATGTTTTGTGCGGTTTGGTAGATATGTTCCAATGGGAACATTTTCACAGTGATGAAGGTGGGTTTTACCCAGAATTGAAACAGCATCCAGAAAAATATTTGTGGCCATGTAGCCCTGAATTGAAACAGTGGTTAAAGGAGTTACGAGGCAACCAAATCACCTTCGTGATAAGTGGATCCGAAGCCGAGTACGTGAACCATGTCGCACGCTATTGCTTGGGGAATGATTGGCAGCATTTCTTCCATTTCATCGTGTGCAATGCCCGCAAACCTAGTTTTTTCGATACTAGCAACAGTCGTCCCTTCCGCCTGTACAACGGAGAGGAAAGCAATGCAGATAACGTGTCAGAAGTACCAAATGACGCACTTTTACAAAAGAATACGGTATACGTGCATGGTAATTGGAATCAGTTAAATAAAACTCTGCTTCATTATTATCACGAGCGAAAAGGAACCAAGCTTGGACATGATAAAATAGGAAGCGATCAAGATGCAAGCTTCCGGTGCGCTTATGTAGGAGACAATTTGGTGCAGGATGTGCTAGCTCCTCGACAAATGACGCATGGCGATACCATCGCTGTGGTGGAAGAACTGGCTGCAGAAGGCTGGGCAGATATGAATGAAACGACAGAACGTCACCCGGATAGAGCCTATGTGGAATCCAAATTCTGGGGGTCTTTCTTTTATGTCGAATCGGCCTTTTCTTCGGACAGTACCGTGACAGGCCCATCTCGGATGAATACCTTGTGGGGCGATGTTTTGCGTACTTCCAGTCGACTTTGCGTTCCATGTGTCACAAGCCTGGTTTCTAATCCCCTGTCCCATGAATACCAGACCTTTGGGGACGAAAGCGAAGGCGGATTCTACCCTGCTGATCCCATTATACTGCATGAGTGACCAAAAAGACAGCATACATAAGTGTATAGTGATGCCTTGAGAATTGATCAATGTAGACGTAGCGAAAAGTAAGGTAAATACTAGGTTCAAGGACAAACAGAAATAATTGTTAGCATGCGCATTGTTTCGAAAACAAATAAATAAAATACAGTTTACGAAAGCGGTTTCTTTGACTTTGCTGGTCCCTTTTCTTGATGTAAAATAGTGCCAAGATTGTTCGTCGCAAATCAACTTGTCTAATACAGTGAAGGCGTTTGATTACTCACAATCACATCCCCAGTTTTGATAGCGCAAAAACTCAAACGTCTGCCCAAAAAACAAGAAAGCAGCATAATAAAACTACTACTGCCACTTATAACCAACCAATTGGCACCAAACCTGTTACCTCAAGTGGCCTTTTGCACACTGCGCTGTATTTTTTAAAGCTAGTTTATTGCAAATTTACAAATCAAAAAGATTGCACCAATGTTTCAAGGTGTAGTGATAATTCATCTACGGCATTAAACGTGCGTGCCTTAAACTTAATCTACCTTTAGTTATGGTATGGCACAAAGAAATTACAAAGGAAAAGAAAAGGAATGCGAAGATTTTGGACACCATCCCCCTAAAAAAATTAGGCTTCAGGGACAAATAAGCAGACAGTTGTACTATCCGCACAAGCTTCCAGCATTAACCAGCATTAACCAAACTCGTACGATGGGCTGCTACTTGCGGGGTAGGATTTGTCACTAAGCTCATGCGCTTTGACGCATTCATAGAATGTTCACGCTTTGTGCGACTTGCCTCCGTTTCATTCTATGATAAGAAAAATAAGACAATTATTACTCAAGTTAAACCCACAAAAACGATCTTACTTTAGTCTTGCAAACGTCGATATGAATGAGCAAAGACGCGAGTTCCAATTCTTCACTAAAGCCATTTTGCAATGGAACACTTCGGTAGCCTCCCCTCAAGCACGTAAGCTAAAACAAAACTTTGTAAAGCTTTTCGCATTAGACCGTTTATTATTTCTTACGGGATATGTAGCTTGGGCAATGATGTTAGGATCTCCAAACATATCCACATCAAACACCACAAACCGGAGCAAAGCTAACGGAGGGCAGATAGCCTGTATTATGCAGACTTCATCCCAAACTGGGTTAAATCCATTATCGGCTAGAAAACAATGACATTAGTACCAATAGCAATAACGTAATGCATTAATGACAGGTAACAAGCATCCTTACCCACGTGCTTGGTGGTATAACGAATGTTGGAATCATATTCAGCACCAATCAACTCCAGTTCAACCAAAGGACTCGCTATGCCTTTGCGCTTGGCCAAATGCCGGGCACTTATGATCTAAACCGGGACAATAAGTACTTTCACGGGGTAAAAAACGCAAAAGCTACCCTAATTGTAATGGTTAGCGCGTCTACGCCTTTGAGCGTGGTAGGGTCATACGGGTTAAAATCTTCTTGCATCATGCAAGCGGGTCGCAAAACGTATCCACAGCCTCCATTTTGCATAAATCGGCCTTGGTTGATTTCCATTTGTTTGCCTGGAAAGACAGCATTACTACTTATACTAGCGAAGGAACAAAGGTATGGGTACCTTGAGTTTGGTAATTTAATGCCACCATCTGTACGCCCATATTCCAGAAAGGAACTGGATTATAGTTGGAAGAATCAATGCGTTGGCCTTTAGGGTAGACTCGACTAAACATATCCTGTGAAGGAAAAGCCAAGTTAGATGAACCGTTTCGGAAATATTGACTGCAAGATTTTCTCAGACCTTATGGTACGACAAGAATTCTTTATGATATTCTTGACAAAGGAGCAGCTTTTCGCCTTTGGTTTCTGGGAAAGAAGACATCTCATAGATGCACTTGCTTTCGCTTTTCAACTTCTCCAAGTTAAACGTAACGGATCGGCAGTAAACGATCAAATCTGACAGCTCTTTGGCAATGCCGGACGCTTTTTCTACCTTTTTGTTTTGATTTTCCTAAAAAAACAAACAAAAAAACAATGAAACAAGACTAAATTAGTTTCAAGCGTGTATTTGCGGACTCTTACTCGGTAGCTGGCTGACTGCGCCAATTCCCGGATCTTGTTCACCCATTCCACAGCTTCTTCTTTGTTAGGCACGCCCAGCTCATAACACCGGGCATTGCCCGTATAGGACAGAGGTTCTATGCGTATAATCCATTCAATCCGTGGCTGATTATGGCTTGCAAAACCATTTGCAGCGACAGTGTTGCTTACGTAAGCTTGCGAGCTTACAGTAGCACCTGCGATATCAATACAACCTTTCTGCAAACTTCCCAATGGTGCTGACTCCTCCCCAACCCGAAAAATCAATCTTATTAATCGGAAACTTGGAAGACGAATCTAAAACTACCTCCGCTTCCGGTGGCGCTATTTCTTCAGTGTGATTGGCGGGGAAATAATGTTGCCGTTTGCCACCATAGTCCCCTTTCCACCAACCTTCGTCTTCTTTGACCACATTCGTGATGATAGCACCTCTCGGGAACGACAATTCGTCCACTTTTTGCGCTTCATAGTTGTAAATCGCCTTTACTGTCACCTAAACCAGATCTCATTAGTTCAATCCGCAAAGGCGCCAAGTTAATTACAGTAGTAAAAGTGCTGGGATCCATATAGGGAGCACCTTCGTCGCCATCGAATCGCCTTCGCTACAAAATAGTAAAAAATACAACACAAACGGAATCAGTACACGGGTCTAGAGGTATTATATAAAAAAAGGAAGACGTGGGGTTAATAAACTCCAATTAGTTACTTATAAGCACCACGGAATTCACGAATACACTATTTCGTTAAGATGTGACTCTCGTTCAGTTTCAAGGCTGAACAGCCTCCTTATTATGAGCTCCACGGAACGACTCCGGAAAACACAATAACGCAATTCCAAGCCAATAAACTCGGTTTCCCTCACATTTCTCAAGGTTAGCCTTTGCAAAATAAACTCCAGTGAGTTTTTTTACCATAAAAAGGATACTGCAACTGAATTGCTTAATTTGGAATCGTACCAAAACTAGAGATAACTTGTTTGATAAAAACTTTATATTTGATCCTAGCAAGTCTACAGATTTTTCTTATTTTTTCGGCTCCAAGGTCAACATTACATCCTTAAAATTTCTCACGTGAATAGACTTCCGTCTCACTCATTAGCTAAAATCCCGGCTTCCTATATAAAGCTTCCTGACTTGCCTATCTTTGCCAGCATTCCTCCAAACTTTTCCACATAAGATGGCTTGGGTAAAGGTAAGAACGTAAAAAATCTTCCACTTTAATAGCTTACTTTTAAAATATACAAATTAAAATAATAGTATTCATTAAAGTAATTAAAAATAATAGTATTCATTAAAGTAATTAAAAATAATAGTATTCAACAAAATAATAAAACATAATATTAAGATTTTCTCCAAGATTTTTCATGTTTTTACTAAACTATTTGCTATACATTTTTCCTAGACCCAACTCGTAATCTCAGCGTTGCTCGTCTTGGCTTCGCAAAGTCTGCCGGTACCGGAGGACCAGCAAATCTTCCAAGACGCAGATGGCCGGATGTTTCAATGGGTTCCTGACTCTACGGGGGGCGCCTTGCAATTCACTACAAGGCCCCTAGGTGGAGCCGGCATGTTCCCTTTCGATTTAAGCAGCTTGGGCCTGGGCAGCTTGGGCCAGGGAGGACAACCCGGTATCAACATTGACATTCCGCCTGGTTTTGTTTTAGTACAGAGTCGCATGAATCCCAATGGCGGAGAAATTGAAGCAAATAAAGCTGGCAGCACTATCCCAAGTCTCCCTCCAGGGTACAGCATGGGTTTGGTCTTCATCTTCCGGCCTATTGGTGTGGGAGCCGCCTACGTACCTCCTCCACCCCCGAAACTTACTTCTGCTGTACAACCGTCTCTTCCCGGTGTTATTCCTACGCCAGTCATAGCAGTGTCAGCCCTGACCACCACAGCTAAGGTCAACCCTACTACCGTAGCTACGCCTACTCCTGCTCGTCCCTCTATCGTCTCTGTACCTAACAAGGCTGTGAATCCAGCGCCACCTTGTGCGCAAGAGGTAACTAATTAAATTTAGAAACTAGCCTGAAGCAAAGGTTTTAATGCTTATGACGACGCTGAATTTTAGACCGAAAAAAGTGAGCCCATTCCGTACGACTACGCATACAGAGTACAGGATCCCTTGACTGGTGATTGGAAGACTGTATCAGAAAAAAGCGACGGCTCTAATGTGTCCGGTATGTACGCGTACATTGATTCTAATGGAAGCTTGCGTAGCGTCGATTACACCGTTAAAGGGGACAGCGGATTCGTAGCTAACGAAAACGTAAAACTCAACGCGGCACCCGTTCCGCCTGTAGCTCCAGTCAAATCCAGAGTAATTCCTTATATTTTTTTATAACTAAAATCACGATTGCCAATTTGACGCCACTACTTTCTAGGGTTTGAATCCTGGAGCAAGTTTCGGCGCCAAAATCAAGCTCGGAGACTCAGTGGCCGAGTATGAAGTTTCAAATTAACTTTAAGATTCATGACAATAAAGAAAGTGGGGCAGACGGTGCTGGGATATTATGTAAAAGATGACTGGGAAGGGAAATACACATTCTGGCTTTCAACAACGAACTGGATACTGAGCTTATGACCCCAAAACTACTAATCTGAAGGTCTAAGCACGTAAATTTTTGTGCAGATTTAGGACATAAGACTTGACGGATTCGACTTTCGCCTCCCAGACCACAAGCTTCATTAACTTGACTATAAAATTAATTAACATAATGTAGAACCTAAGAAATTCCCCCACGAATAAAGTAGAAGCTGGTTGCACAATACAACTTTCCCTGGAAGCCTGAACTCCTGGTCTATGAATAACACCCTTCATAGACCAGGATTCTTCGCTCCAAATGCTAAACACGTCGTACGGACGCGACTTCATATCCAAAGGAAGCGAGCTATAAAAGCTTGTTGACCAACTAATACGTGTCAGTCGTAAGCTCTGATTCCGCTCATTAAGACTTTCTTTTGATTTTCGTACGAGAGAAAAAGCATGACCATGGTGCGAGTTCTGCAGGTAAGTTTTGTCGTTCTCCAATTAATGTTCAATAACCCACGGTTTACGCTAGGTGGCTTTACTCTGCGTTACACAGCTTTCTCTAATCTATGCCGCGCAGGACCGACAACTAATCTTCCAAGCTCCCAATTGGGGCGATCAAAATGCGCCATCTTCAGATTGGCAATCCGGACCCCTTAGCGGAGGTGGAGACTGGAATGCACCACCAGCTCCTTTCTCTGCAAATGCCGGTAAACAGAACGCTCAACGTCCAGCGTCTTTATGGAATGCTCCGCTGACTTCCTCCTGGGACAGTTCGCCTGGAGAACCTAGCCCCTCTCAATGGTCAGTACCGGCACCAAGCAAAAATCCGGAAGTGTACGCTTCTTCAGCAATTGGCTACTACGGCGCCGAACCCGAACAGAAAGAGGCTCCAAGTAAACCCAAAACTCCTGCCCCCGCTCCTTCTTATAACCCACCTTCCAACCCTGCACCTGTGACTTACAACGTGCAAGCTAAACCTCCATGTGACCCCGAACCCGTCCCTTCATACGCTTCTGCTCCTGCTAACTATGCCCCTCCCAAGTCGGCACCTTCCTACTATGAAGCACCCAAACTGGTACCGACCACTTCTGCCCCAGCTCCATCTTACTATGCACCAGCTCCGGCGCCTTCAGTTTATGCTCCTCCCAAGTCCGCACCCTCTTACTATGAAGCACCCAAACCAAAGCCGACGACCTCTGCTCCCGTTCCTTCTTACTATGCCCCACCTACTCCAGCTCCTTCAGCCTATGCTCCTTCTAAATCAGCCCCGTCTTACTACGAAGCCCCTAAATCAAAGCCGACGACCTCTGCTCCCGCCCCTTCTTACTACGCTCAACCCGATCCTCTTTATGCTGCGCCGAATCCGCCCGCTCCAGCTCCATCAGTCTACGCTCCTCCTAAATCAGCCCCCTCTTACTATGAAGCACCCAAACCAAAACCAACATCTGTTGCAGCTCCGTCTTATTATGCAGCTGCTCCCGCCCCTTCAGTATACGCTCCTCCCAAAGCCGCGCCTTCTTATTATGAAGCACCCAAACCTAAACCCACAACGTCTACTCCCGCCCCTTCTTACTATGCTGCACCTGCTCCTTCCTATGCTGTGCCAATTCCTCCTGCTCCCTCTCCTTCTGTCTATGCTCCTCCCAAGTCCCCACCCTCTTACTACGAAGCACCAAAACTCAAGCCCGTAACTTCTGCTCCCGCCCCTTCCTACTACGTGCCTGCTCCCGCCCCTTCGGCTTACGCTCCCCCTAAATCCGCGGCTTCTTACTATGAAGCACCCAAACCTAAGCCTACAACTTCTGCTCCCGCCCCTTCCTACTATGCCCCTGCTCACGCCCCTTCGGCTTACGCTCCTGCTCCCGCCCCTTCGGCTTACGCTCCTCCCAAAGCCGCGCCTTCTTACTACGAAGCACCCAAACCTAAGCCTACAACCTCTGCTCCTGCTCCTTCATATTACGCGCCTATACCCGCCCCATCTTATGTACCTGCTCCTTTAGCTCCAGAGAAACCCGCGCAATCGTATGGGGCCCCGGAACCCAAACCTAACAAACCTGCGCCCTCTCCTTCTTATTACGCGCCACCAAAGTCTGCTCCTGCTGTCCAGTATAGCCACGAGCCTCCAGCCCCAAAACATCGTAACAAGTCTCACCACAGACAGCCAAACAGTTATAGCGCTCCAGCCCCTGCCTACAATGCAGCTCCTCAGCCAGTTGTGTCAGCTTATGGTTAGACCAGTTCTTTGAATACCAGAAAGAAAGATCTAAAATCTACTAAATCGTGAAACTATATATCCTGGTACCATTGCATGATTCCCAGACAACAGCATTGTAAAAAAAAAAAACCGAAAAAATTAAGAAATATAATCATTGTTTGCACTTACCGAGAAGCGACTATTGACAATTTCACTGCTCACTGGGTACCTTAGCTTGACGCGTCGGTAGAGCGGGTGCTTTTCATAATAGACGATTAGCTCAACCAAACTGTCAAACTGAGCTGTGCCAATAACGTACAGCCGCCCCTCTTGCTTCACGCGGCAATGTTTAATTTGTCCTTCCGCCCTAAAATAAGTTTTAAAAGAAGACAAAATTCAAATACCCCGCGAAAATTTTATTTAAACTTTTATTCACTGAACCTTTAGAAACTTACCTAAAGGATATCGCAAACCAGTTACTTTCCCGGTCACTAGGCCGCACTAAAAACGCGCCATCCATCGGCACTTGGCGCAGCATTTCCTCAGCCTGGGCTCGTGTTAGCTGATCATGGAACCACTTTTTGTTCTCATGTCGATTGGCCTGAGGCACGGGGTGAGTTAACATGATTCGAAATTGCTGTGAATGTACACAAGACACACTTTGGTTATAAAGTATTCCTATTCATTTGAGATTCTAACATTATCACATCATCTCAATATAGTACGGGAAGAAAACAAAAGGAAAGAAAAAAACTACCGGATTCCGGATATCGTGGGTTTTGTAGTACTCGACCAGATTATATAAACTGGGGAAAGGCACAGCATCATAAATGCAATACGTCGCATGGCCTCGTTCTTGTTTTGTCCTGACGTGACAGTGATATACTTTCCCTTGCCGTCTGCACAGGATAAGAGAAATTAGGGCTAGATTGGCACGTGCAACAAAATAGACTTACAGGAAGCATAATGTGTGGTCCCCCACAAAGTTTTCACTGTTCCGGATCAAGAAAGCTCCGTCACCCAAATGCGAGTGCTGTAGGACCAAACTCTCTGCTTCACTTCGATTGATTCGCCCATGAAACCACTTTTCCATGAGATGCAATTCTTCGTTGGGAACTCCCTTACAAAAAATAAAATAAATAAAAATAATTATAAAATGCAATTATAATATTAAAATTCGAAAGTACTTCACGGTTTCCGGTGCTGTCGGCATCATCTTCATCATCGTCCCCTTCATGAGCTTCTTGCTGCACTTCGGTGTAGTGCATCACGTTCTCATTGAGCGCAAAGAAATGCGGAACCCACCGACCATGTTCTATCATATCTTCCATGTAAAGGATTCCGTTTTTGTCAAAGTTTGACAAGTCCACATCTCCCACTAAAAAGCCAGAAAAATTTCGAATAATGCAAAAGACATTCTAATTTAAAAAAAATATATATTCACTCGACTCGTCTTGTCTGTTTAGACTAGGGGTGGTGGGTTCTTCCATAGCCGGAACTCCATCGGGTAATTTCAATTTTTTATGCTTAATGATGATTTTCCTTTTGAGCGCAGCAGGGGAAGGCAGGTATTCTTCATTTCGGTCGACGGGCCTCGTGAGGAGTTGGCTGCCAAAAACTTCAACAAAGGCCGCCGCCATCTTTCTTTGCTGAGGTAATGTGCAATGGTCTTCAATTGACAAAATGACTGGGTACCTACCACGGAACCGGAACTTAACAACCTCAAACACCAATGTATACACGAAAAACCTTACTCTGACTTGACGAAGGCGTATTTTTTTATAGTTTGAATGACGTCAATAAATTTAATCTTTGTAGTGAGCGTGTGACCATGGTAAATAAAAGGCATGCCATCGGGACCATCCCAGCAGTCTAATTCAACACAACGACAGCCCTGAAGCAAACACCGTGCATAGGCTTCCACAGAGGATTCGCTATTCCACTGATCGCCAGTCAAATACCTTTAAAATACATCAATATGAACTTGATACCTAATAAGATAAACCTTAAGTTAAGGAACATACGTATTATGGGACGAGGCAATCCAATAGTGCGATAACGGTCTGTCCATGTCTTGGTTGACCTCGTCATGTTGAGGATCCCAAACCGAGTTTTCTTTTGAGAACAAATAATCCAAAAACTGTAAACAAGTCAAGAAAAACCCAAACAAAAAACAACAATTTCCCTTTGTTATATATACAGTAGCAATTTACCTCTTGTTGAGTGAGGTAAGGCTGCTGCACATGGCGACTGGGGTTTTGTAAATAGTGATGCAAAACGGCACACAACCTTGATTCGTCTTCTGCTAAAGAATCTTGTTGTTCTTGGCGCAGAAACGCTCTGAAATCCTGGAAGCTTACGTTGCCATCATCCGAGGAATACGCGCCGAAAAGCAACTGAAATAACTACAGAAGAACCGCCATTCTCATGCCATTCTTTCGTGTCAAGGGAATCTTACGCTCTCGTCGTAAATAAGTTTGCGGACTAGGGATGTGAATTCGTCAAAGCACAGATTGCCCCTTTCGTCGAAGCCTAGGTCTTGACAAAATTCTCGTAAACGGCTGCTTGAAAGCTTGCAACCTACAGTAGGAAACCAGTTTTTGACTTCTTTTAGCGTGACGCTAGATAAAAAAAATAGCATTAATTTGTGTTATCAACACAGTAAACAAAGTTTTACGTTGAGCGACGATTGTCACCGGTGTCTGAGCGAAGCAGGGCGTAAAATTTTTTCCATAACCATCTATCAACTTGCACTGGATATGGGGCTATGACGGTGTCTTCGGCTAAATACTTTAATCCGCTTACCCACAATTGGCAAGCTTGATCATTCATAGCTAAATTACAGTAATATTTTTATTAATATTCCTTTATAATTAAAAAAAATAAATCTTAAGAATAAAATAGTCTTACTGGCTATAGACATTGTTTTGAGACGAAAACCATTGCCGTAAAAGACAACCAAACATTGAGAACTGTCGAATTTGGCAGCTTCATCGGACCACCGTTCAAATTCCTTTGATTCCTTCCCAATACGAATTTCTTTAATCTCGCGAAGATCAACTATAGTTCCGCAAAAGATATTGTACTAATTAGTATGGCTATAATAACGAAAGCGTTTGGAAAATACCAAACTTACATACCTGCTCCATCAACAACATTCTTTTCGGCCATAAAGCGAAGCCAGACAACCTGTCGAGTTTCGCGTTTGACCCTCAAACTTCGTCGGTCAGGTCGAGAAGATTTGCCGACAAAAAACTTTTGCACTACGGCACCAAGTTCGAGTTGACTGACGACATGTTCCATTTCAGGACGAAAACCTTGATCTACGCCCGGGTTGGGCCTTTTCGGCATCAGGACTACAGGTGGTGGCACAGTGTCATCTGAAGCTGAAAATTTTCGGCTTAATGTTCCTGCAGATGCTGATGGGGCTGGCAACGTAAAGGTGAAAGAGTTGATGGTTCCGTTGGAAGCCATTTTTCAAGGAATTTCTGCACTGCTCTCTGTAGGATATAGTTTGGCAGCAAACAAGGGTAGAGCACACATTCATTAGGGGTATTTGAATTCCATCACACCAGACTGCACATTTTAAGGTGTTTCCTGAACACTTGCTCTTGCTGCTGTGTATAAAACTGTATTAGTAGACCTAGACGATATGCAAAAAGGAGGGAACACAAGGTAACTCAAAATAGAGATTAATTAGTACGATTGTGTTTTGACACACCCATGAATATTTTTTAAGCAAAAACTACAGGCCACAGACTTTCCAGTCGGTATGCTTTTCGCTAGTACTAAACCACAAGACCAAGTATCAAATCACATTCCAAGTATCAAATCGAATTGTAAAAAACGATTTCTGGCTTTTACAATGATTTACACCATGCATCAAAAGTCTGCTTATAGTATCGATATCAATGTACTGGACGCGCTAAATTTAAGAGAAATTCTTAAGATTTATTTCCAAAGCTCGTCTGCAAAGACTCGTGAAAAAAATAGACATAAGCTCACCACAAGTTACCATAAAGCATGTATCGAATACACTGACCTAGTCGCAACCAAAGGAAGAGGATAAAATCCTTTACCGAATAAAACGTTATCACAACAAACGTGGAGATATATAATACTCTTGAATATACTGTCGGTCATTTAGTTCCCAATTTTTCATGGTATCACCAATGACTGGTCCCATTCCTGGATTACTACATATTTTAAGGCATAGCTAGCAGGAATCACATTCCTGAATTATCACATCCAAATTGCCCGATTGAAATACATTGATAGGAATTGAATAAAGGAGCCTTTTTTCTTATTGGGTCGAACAGTTGAGCTGGGATAACGTTTCACAAAGCAATGCAACGTCTATCTCAGTGCCAAGATTAGAACCTGGTGCCGACGACTGCGGCATTTCTTGCCCATCTGGATTGAATCCACGGCTATCTGAAACTTTTCGGCTTGAATCAGGTTTCTCCAATTCTCTACCATTCACACCAACGTTATCGACGTACGAAGAAGCAGTCGCAAAATCCAACATTCCATAAGAAGGCTGGTACAAAAATGGGTCGTGAGCAAAGTCTTCGGGAACCATTCCAATGATCCAATCCTTTTCTTCTAAAACACTCGTTCATAAACAAACGTCTTTATTAGTAAAACAAATTCTTTTTTACTTGTGGGCACCGTAGATGTCTTGGCCGGTGAAATAGGTTTTGGCTCTCGCTTTTTAGCAATCGGAACAACAACTAGACGAAACTTAATCTATTAGTTACAGCTTCAAACTAGAAACACGAATAGAGTTTACCTGGAACTTTAGAAGGTGACTGTTTGCTCTGCTGGAACAACTTGCGATCTTTCACTACAACCGCTCCCATGTCTAAATAAACTTTTTATTTAGACTCTATTTTTGCTTTAAAAAAAAAATTCTCTTACCCGGCGCGACGAGTTTAGCTGCCTTGGGTGTCGATCTTTTAGCTGGTAATACAGACACTTGATTCTTTTGCTGGCTATTAATCTTTACTTTAGCGTCTAGAAAAGGTTTCAAAACAATGAACATAAACTCGATCGAAACGGAACAAACGTGTTCGATTAGGAAAAAAAGTCCTTACTCGGTGTATTAGTAACGGAAGCCCCAGCTGATGCTTTCTTGACCGGCGACGGCAGTTTTCTGTGAGGACGAGAAGTTTTTGACGCCGTTTTGGATTCCGGACGATATGGGATCAGATTTGCCACATTTCCTTCAACCATCAATTTCCGTTCCGTGTAATCCGTAACGAGTTTTTTGAAATATGGATCCTAATTACGATTACAACTTGCAATATTAGACTACAACTATTAAGCTAGATTTGCAAGTGTTCTACCGTTGAAAGCAAGATGGGATTACCCACAATAAAAAGCGCGAATTTGGCACGGGTTATGGCGACATTCAAGCGTCGCCAGTCTCGAAGGAAGCCCACATTCTTCTGATCATTGGAACGGACAGAGGAAAAAATGATGACATCTTTCTCTCGGCCTTGGAAGGCGTCGATATTCTGGATTTCCAAACTGTCATAGGCAGGTCTTCCTTTCAGTAGCGTGGTCAAGTAGGCTCGTTGGCCTTCGTACGGCGTAATCACTCCAATGCGATCCAGCTCCACCCCCCCGGATGCCAACCGGGTAATTAAATGTTCAATAAAAGCAGCTTCTCCCGAGTTGAGAAAGGAAGTGCCGGTATCGGCCAACTCTTCTTTAGTAAAACAGGCATAAAACATGGTAGGCGCTTTCTTGACGGGCCAAGTTAGACTAGTAAACAAGAAAGGACAGGCTCTCTGACTTGCGTGGACCCCATCTCGGAGTTTTCCTTCGTAGAAGCAACGGGAAGGAAAACGAGACAGGCAAGGGTGCATGCGATACTGAGTATCGAGGACTATCGGTGCTTTTCCAACCGAAATTAAGCGTTCAAACAAGGTCTGGGTCAACCCAGCCTGGGCAGCACGGCGGTTTTGTATCACAGGTCCCAACTGACATTGATCTCCAACCAGGACCAACTAGAAAACACCAAAAGCAAAAGAGTATGTATATAGGATGGCGATTTGATTAAATAAAGGGAAGTAGACACAAGGACGACCCGACAAAAGGACTCCGTGTACCCGATACAAGGACGCCAGGTCCATAAACATTCAAGGGACCAATAGAATTTCGAGTTTAAAAAGTCTCCGCTCATTGGTTAAGCGCTAACGATATTAGAAAATACTTAGGCCGTATTAAAAAATGCGTCACAAGGACTCCGGGCCCCGACAGAAGGACGCCTAACCTATAACCTAGACTAATCTAACCTAGCCTAACGTAATCTAACCTAGCCTAACGTAACCTAAACTAGCCTAACGTGACCTAACCTAACCTTGTGACGTATTTTTTAATTTTTAAAAGCACTTTCTAATCTCGTTGGCGCTTAACCAATGAGCAGAGACCTTTTAAACTCGAAATTCATTGGTTCCTTAAAACATTATGGACCTGGCGTCCTTGTATTGGGTGCATGGAGCCCTTTTGTCGAGTCGTCATTGTGTCGCGTTGCCGAAATAAAATCCGAGCTTATACTTGGCGGGCATTAAGGGAAATTGGAACCATACACTCGGGTTCGGTACACTGCGTGGATTCGTCAATCAAAAGTGCCGAATAGTCAATAGAACCAACACGACTATCTAAAGCCATGATGCAGGTACAGCAAATTACATCGGCCATCTCAACACGAGCCTTTTGTTTCCTTCGTATCTTGGCATACGCTCTAGGATCCCTAAGAATACATAATAACATGCACTTAATAATAATAAAAACAGGAAGATTATACAAATGCATTTTACCTGGCTTGATTCTCGGACATGGGGATTAAGGAATGAAGTCCGAGACGTTCGACAGGCGAGCCGGAATTTTCTCTCATTTTCGAAAAAACGCGGACTACATCCAAACCAGTAGCGTGAACCTTTTCGGCTAACTGGTCCACTGCCACGTTGGAAGGTGCGCAAACCAAGACTGGTCCTCGACCGTACTTTTTCGCGCTAAGGGCGAAATGGTAAATGATGGAGGCAGAAGTGACAGTTTTGCCCGTGCCAGGCGGGCCTTGGATCAATGTGATGGGATTTATCAACGCCGTTTCAGCGGCAAGAATTTGAGAAGAGTTAAGATTAGGAAGACCTGGTGCAAGAATGTTGGACAGGATTTCGACAGTAAAAGGCAGTGTATATTCCACAGAGTGGCCTAGAAGAGTTTCTTGGATGTGATGGGTTAAAAGGGAGCCCGATCCACCTTTGGAGAACTTGGCAACTGCTGTCTGCATCCTAAAAACGGTCAATATTTAAAAACGGTTTTTAGTTTATAGAAACCCATTTGGTGCCAATTTTTACCGTTTGTTGGGTATTTGTGCCCACCAGCATTCTACAACAAAGTTTCTCTTTGCGGCAGTTGGTATATTCATACTTTTGGTAAACTTCAGTCCAATTTCAAGATTGTTGCTGAGCGTAGGCAGCTGACAGACAAAACCCTTGCTTTCCCAAGCTGGAAAGTCCTTGCCGACGTATCGCAGAATAAGCTGTTCACTCAAGCGGAGTTCAATATCTGATAAAAAATTAAATTAAATAAAGACAGATGAAAATAAATACTTTAAAAAATCAAACAAATACTTTAAAAAATCAAATAAACATCACAATAATCAAACAAACGTTACCTGACTCTAACTTATTCACGTCGAAAAAAGCAACATAGGAGTTCTTGCGATATACCCAGCGGATGGGAATATCTTGCTTGCGATTGACCACATATTCTCGTTCTGCCACAATTAGGGGGTTAAAAATGGTTTGGTATTCCCAGCCGTTTTCATAACTGAAAATAATTATATACATTTTAACTGGAGTTGAATGAAGTTTTCAAGAAAAATACATGGGGACAACTTTGTCGAGTTTGGGCTCGACATTAACCGGGTTCAGGATAAGATCTTGCAACGAAGTTTCCGGGTTTACTTTCCAGAGACTTTCCAATCGAACTGCCTGGTTCTTGGTGATTTTCTTAGCATTTTGCTTCTGGGTTCGATCGGGTGCAGCAACAAGCCATTCGGGGAACATACAAGCTTGAATTATTGGCATCCAGGGTTCCTCCTTTTTAGCTTCACTGCAAGTAGGAATAGGAAGACAGCATGATAAGAAATGTGTGACTCACAAGGGATAGTCATTTACTTACAGCAACCTTGAGGAAAAGGTCTTTACTGGTTGTTTGCAAGGAGCTCTGCACACGAAGACTGCAGCATTCTCAGGCTTGATCATTACAAAACCCATGACAAATATGTTGCGACTGCCACAAGAGTCACAATGCAAGGTACCCCGAGCTGGGAAACCCACCTGGTTATGTCCTGCTCGTTTCAAGTGATGGACAATATGGGCGTCTTGCGTTCCAGATCCGCTATTACAGAACCATTTTTGGCAAAGGCGACACTGGATTAACGTCGTCGACCCATTAATACCGCAGTAGCTGCATACTTCTTTGTTGGTAAACAACACAGCGGAACCGGAAGTGGCCGGTTTCCTCGCCAAACACTGTGAATAACTAAAACCTGACCCAAGGAAATAAAGAACGGATTAGTTTCTGTGACGTGACATTCATTCTATAATAATAAATGCCTACTACCTTTAAATTGCGAAGACATTCTGGCTGTTAAAAGACCACTACTTCCATTGTTTTTGTGGTTGGATTTGGAAGGGGAACGTTTATCTACGGTTAGGTTCCCTCCTCAGACGGTCTGACCTATGCCTCCATGTATGCCTCAGACTAACATTCCGCGACACCGTTCGTGGTTCTCAACTTGTGGCATGTCCATGCTTGTCCGTGCTCCGTGCAGTTTATCGCTGTTTTATTGTGATACTGATAGGGTCGGCAATGTTTGCCCGCGGAAGTCTTAAAATTGTACATTTTTAGCGTAAAATATCACCGACATCATATAACAGGACTGTAATTTAACGAATTACTTTTGCTTGGTATGTTGTCACGTTTAGAAACACTAAAATAGCCGTTGGGTGGGTCTTTGACTCACGATAGGCTATTGTTACCCTTTCCTATTTACTTGAGCAATCCGCGTAAAACCCGAACGTGGTTGCCACGTGGCATTTCCTTCCCTAGGGCTGTTTCCGCGGTTTTAGGATTGGGTGCAGAAAAGCACTCCGTCTTTTCAGCCCGAGGGCTGTGGCGCGTTTTATGCAGAAGGGTGCTGAGAATGTACGGAAAATGGAATTGGTTACCTCGGAGAAGAAATGTAGGGAAATAGGTAGTGTATGCAGGAAATCGCATGAACTCATGTTGTACCAACCTTATCTAACCTAACCTAACCTAACTAATCTAAACTAACCTAACCTAATCCGGCAGCAATGCAGTAAAAAGTCATCCAGCGAAGACGTACACAACACGCTACCTTGAAGGAGTGAAAAGCAATGAAGGGAGCACTGTAATGAAGTACTAAGAGTTACCTTAGTGATAAGAGTCCTGCGTTGTGTTTGATTGTTTTACTACAGGATGGCTACCAGTTTAGGAGAAAGTA
>JAGJRO010000428.1:0-33659 GCA_022832285.1 Lepidurus apus apus | reverse complement strand
GAATGATAATTTAAACAATTATATGAAATCTAGTGAAAACTTGTACAGAAACGGCAACGAGCATTAGCTCACGCCTGAGCTTTCAATAAAAAAAAATTGAATTTTGGGGGAAAGGGGAGGAGCTTAAACCGCTAAATATTTAATTACTCGGTTAATATGCATAATTGACATAGGGGTTCATTTTGAAACCTTACTCCCCCTTTAAAGGGGGAGTCAGGTGCAAAAAAATAAAAAAAATATGTTATAGAGGAGACCAAACTACATGTTCTGGCTGAAGAACCCCTATGTAAATTATTCATAAAAAACGGACTTTTTCTTCGCGCCGCGACTTGCGGGCTTCGCTGAACGCCTTGCAGCGAGCGTTACCCGCATAATCGGAACCGCCTCGTGCGGTCCCATTGCCAGGGGATGGGCTGTCGACTGCGAAGCCGACCCGAAACTTGCCCAGAAGCTCTCAGGCGCGGGTCTCGGCCAGGCAGGACGGCGATCGCGCGATGGCGCGAAGAAAAAGTCTGTTTTTTGTGATCGAGCTTGTAAATTAACNGCCGACCCGAAACTTGCCCAGAAGCTCTCAGGCGCGGGTCTCGGCCAGGCAGGACGGCGATCGCGCGATGGCGCGAAGAAAAAGTCTGTTTTTTGTGATCGAGCTTGTAAATTAACCAAAGCACCTAAAGACTTGTTTGAGCATTCAAAAGAAAGATAATGGTGACGCCCCTATTAATAGAAGGTTCTATTTTGAATGCGCTAATAGGTAAAGCCGCTAGGTCTCCGGCCAAGTGTCCCCCCGTGTTATAAGGATAGGGAAATTTGAATTTTGGACCAAAGGGGCGGAGCTAAAACCACTAAATAATTAATTACTCGGTTAATATGAATAATTTACATAGGGGTTCTTCAGCCAGAACATGTAGTTTGGTCTCTTCTATAACACATATTTTTTTCATTTTGAAACCTTACTCCCCCTTTAAAAAGGGATAGTAGAAAATTTGAAATAAAATCTTACAAAATAAATCTAAGCAAATCTATAACTTTGGACAGGCTTTAAAGCAAAGTTGTAATATACACGGCACTCTTGTACTATGTATCCGGAAAAACATACAAACCAAAAACAAGTCGAATACTTTCGCTGTGCTCACAAGTTAAGCTGCAAGAGCTCTCATAGCTAGTTAATATAACAAACATAATAGAAAGCGGTATAAAGGAATTTTTTAGAACAGAGATCTTCAATGGCTTGCTGTGAAGCAAAATGGCAAATGAATAACTTCTGGTCATGATTGTCTCCCCGAGAGTGAAATAAAACAAACTTCCGAGGTCTTGACTAGGATGTTAATCATTCTTCCCTCGACCAAACGATTTTATAGGGTGCAAGAATGGAAATTGTGATGGGTTTTCTTGCATCTAAACATTGGCGTAGAACATGTCACTTCTTTTTGGACTTCGGAGACGTGGTTTGAAACACCGAAGAAGCTGCCATCAGATTTTCAATGTACTGGCCCAGAACCTGGTTTTCAGACCGCAATTTGAGATTTTCTTCCTTTACGCTGTCTACACGCTGTGACAAGTCTAATAAAAAACAAACTTTATTTTCCAAGCAAACACGAAAATGTAGTATCGAAATGTACTAACCATCTAAGGTGTTTTGCAGTTCCATAACTTGGGATATGAGTCGCGCCTTTTCTTCCTGGTCGTCTAAGCTTAACTCTCCATCCAAGCCTAAAGTCCAAAACATTTAAGTTTGATTAAAAGTTGATTTAAGGTTGATTAGTCTAGTTCTAAGTTTCCGCGTCTACTTACCAGCAGACGGACTTTGGCTTCCACTGGTGAAATCCGACGAAATGGAATCCATGCTTCGGCCCCTTTCTATACCTTCATTATCGATTGCAACGCAGGCATTCTCTTCCACGATCACTAAATTTTTTCGGCATTAATTTTTTTAAGTAATACAAATACTGTAATCATCCCCTAATCATGCATAATACCGTTGAACCGGGGTAACTTACGGCAGTGCGAAAAATAACAGGTTATTCGCATTATTCGAATTATTTGAATTTTTTATTTGGCTGCACAAAATCTTTTTTTTTTTTAATTACAAGGGAAAAAATGCTAAATCAGTGTTTAATGCATTTAATAGAATTTACTTAATGCTTACTTCCTGAAAAATGAATGCGAACGAATTCACTCAATTTTACCGAATTAAATTTGTTTTAAAAATAAATTCAATATGCATTAGTCCAAAGTTACCCCGGCTTACGGTATCTAATTGTTCTTTCGCGAACCAGGTTAGGTATGTGAGAACCTTTTGCAAAGTAAAGTGGGGAAATCTAGAACGTTTTGTAATAAAATACCGTAACACACAGGAAATACATAAGTTTACCTTGAGGATCGTCATCAGCTAAAGGAATTTCGCTAATTTTTTCTTCGAACGTTGAATTATTCATGTTTCTTGCAATATATCTCACGCCTCGCCCGTCTCACCTTGTTTACTTGTGCACGTATCGTCTGGGTCTGTCTGGTTTCTCGTTTCCTACTGCAAGGGGTCCGGTTCCGATCTTAGACCTATCTACATGGCTATTCGCCTTACTGCCAGTGTTCTGGAACTTCCCGGAAAAGTCCGTTCCGTACCGTTCCGCTCCGCTCTTCTGGGCGGAACGGGAACGGAACGGCGTTGCCCCGAATGTGGCAGGGAACGGAACGAATTTTTCGGGGAATTTACTGTTCCCATACAACGCCATCTAGTGGCTAAGCAATCTAGTGTTTGGACCGTCTAGTCGCCACACTTAGAAACTTTTTTAATTTTTTAAATTGTTTTCCATAAAATTATCGGATCTTTGAGCGGAACGGATCTGGAACGGAACGGATCTTTAAACTTGGGGCGGAACGGCCGTTCGGAACTAGTTCTCTTGAAAATTTTGCCAAAATAGAACGGAACGGAGCGACAGAAGTTGACCGAAGAACGGTAGAGAACGACGTTCCGAAAAAAAAGAAGTTCCGAAACACTGTTTACTGCGAACTAAAACTATGAAATCGCTCCAGCCAAAAAATATGTTCGTAAATGCATATAATGACATAAATCCCCAAAAAGGAATCCTACAGTAACAATGTAGCTTTGGCTGCAATACACTTATTCACTCTACACTCAGCATTCCGTCACTTGTTCGAAAGATATTAAAAACCCACCATAACCGCTCGCTTCGTCTGAATGGAACTGGAATCTTAGCGCAGTCGCATTGGGTTGAAACCTCGCAATCCCTATAGTCAAATTAAAAGGTCAAAAGGTTACAAGGTTAAAACAAAAAGCCAGCTTATTATCAAGAAAAAAATCCGTGTGAAGAAATAAAAGAACGTACACGTAAATTCTAGTTTTCCACAAAGAAACCCACAAGAAGGCATATGGAAATAATCCGAACAAGCTCCACCAAAGGGAGTTTCGAAAGCGGGTTCCAGTTCAAAGCTTATCGTTCTCATTTTCACGCCACACGCTACAGGAATTGTTCTGAAAGTATACAAAAGTATGAAGAACCAAATTTGCGTGAGGTAACCTAAATTTACCTTGAAAACTCATAAACGCAATCTAAATTTTCCGGGTATTTCTTAGGATGGTAAGGCGTATTAATTGTCCCTGATGTTTCTTCAATGCGGGTAAAGCACGGAGCTCCTCCACTACCAGGAATGATCGAAGCTGGTGAATCAAAGAAAAGCCCGGTGCAATCCGTCAAGAGCTTGTAGCGAATTCGGAAGCCTCTTCCTTGGCCGGCAACTTTATCCGCATGGAAAGCCAATCTTATTGCTGTGGCGCCTGGCTGGAAAGCGTAATGATCTGTCCGCGGAAAAACAAACACACATACACAAAGGATTTAGTTTGTTAGAAAGTTTGAGGTATTAAAGAATATTCAGGTAAATTACATGTAGAGCCGGTCTGGTTGCCACAAAATCGAGATCCGCCTTCAGGAACGCAGGATTCTATTGCCAGCCAATCCTTTTGACAAAACCCAGCCTCGTTTTCCGCTTCAATATCCATATCTTCGACTAATAAATACCGAAAAGAAACGACTTGATTCTTGCAATCGCTAAACCCACCTGTAAATGTCACTCCACAGGCGTTCTTGTCCGACTTGACAATATCGTAGGTACAATCTTGTCCGGCTGGATACGTTGCTGGGTAATTCGGCGATTCAAACGTCCCCTCCATTTCATCCAACCATAAATGACACCTTTCCTCTGAATCTAAAATTCAAGAAAAAATTATTATTATCGATGAAAGAGCCATTCAAATTCAATAAAAAAAAATTAAGTACGAATATGAGATTTGGCGATATAAATGAAATAGCAAGTATTTGAAACGAAAGTTCAAACCGATAGAGAAATTTAGTCACTCTTTATGGTACAATAAAAACGTTCCGACATGCTCTATTAATTTGGTTGCTATAATAAAGAATGTTACGAGTTGTTAATAAAAAAATGAATATATTTTACCTCGATAGTCAATGCAACCTCTACAGGTACAATGTGACGGAGAAATCCCACAATAGCCGTAATCTGAGCAACAGGGTCTCTCACCACGTGGGTCACATTCTGACACGGAATCGTCTGGCATGGTATAATCCTCGCCGCACCGTCCGTCAGCTCGCCATCGCACTTGCGTATATAATAACACAGTTAAACCCAGTTCTAAGGTCGTAAAGTTACCGAGAATCGTGGCATTAGTCGAATTCATTGTTGACTGCCAATGCGCTATTCTAGTAATGACTCTGGCGATCAAATTGCCCGTCTCTTTTGTGGCCCAATTTCGGTCCCAGCAAAAACCACTCAACCAGAGGAAGGACTGAACAACCCGAAGACCTTGGTTTTGAAAAGTGAAGCGAGTCCCCCCGTCTTTTTTTTCTTTGGTTCATGTTGTGTCGGATTTGTCACCTTCCATACGCTTTTAACAAGCATTTGCCCGTTCTCAATTACACGAATTGGTTGAGAGGGGAAAAGGGCTATTGTCCCGCACCGTAGCATAAAGACTCGTTTGTGTTGCTTTTTAAGAGAGAGAAAACCTTGAAGGTTGCTTGGAAGCTTTCCCAGCATCCTTGGGCACCCCAAAATCCCTTACGGACCAGAAAGAAAAAAAAACCTGATCAAGTAGCCTGTCCACGTTTCTTAAGTTGGTTAGGCCAAAAAAAAAACTCGACCTGTGATTCAAGCTTCAGAAGGTTTTTACACGTTGGCACAGAGTTTGCCATTTCCTTTTATTTATTTTTTTGTCGGAGACTTTTACCTGTAGGTAACAAAGGCTGAGTTAAGGCTCCCCAAGCTAAATTAGCGCTTAATCCCGTAAGAATGTAATAGAGGAACGCACCCACAGTAGCAGTAGCAACCATGCTGATGGCTGGCGGCCGCGGACTGGGACTTGGGGAGGCAAATGAAATGTGAAAACAGAATGTTCGGTGGTGGTATACCTGTTACCTAAAAGTTCTTATGGATGCTCCACGCATCATCTGACCACTTCTTTGAATGTGCTGAGCAGGCCAAAAGGCACCAGCGTTATGCCAAACCGTCTTGCCCACACGTAGAAACCGAACGCACAGGTGCTTTTCCCTATCGTATCCCAACCATAAGGCAATATATAAGTAAAAGGTCAAAAAAAGTTCCCCCTTTTCGCAGCGTCTCGAACGAAAGGAATGTGGAATACAGAATAGAATACAGATATAATTTATTTTCCAGGAAAAGTATATAAAAAGACTTCATAAACTCGAACTCGCTGAAGCTTATATTAATATTTCATACAATCGATTTATATTTACATTTATACAAACGATTTATACTTATGTTTTATACAACCGATTTGTATTTTTATTTAATACAATTGATTTATATCTATATTTAATACAATCGATTTATATTTTTATTTAATACACACGATTTATATTTATATTTAATACAAACGATTTATATAGTTATTTTTAATACAAACGATTGGAAAGTTTGAATCTTGAGAAATGTAGGAAATTCGTATCAAGTTTCGTTTTCGTTTGACTTTGGCCTTGACGGGGTCGCTTTTCTTGGTCTTCCGTAAACCGTAACGTTGTCACGCGCATGTTAATGAGCAGATGACTTGTTTGGTCGATCGTCTGTAGTTACTAAAAAGGAAACTTAGCGCCATTTTCCACGGGACTGGTACAAAGGGCCCCTGTCCTGAGTTAAACAACCAGAAGTATTAGCATATAGGAAACGAATAATGCTGAAAGCTAAAAAGCAAAAGGAGGCGCAGCTGAAAGCCAAGAAAGAGCGCGAAGAAAGACTGAAACAGCGAGAAGAGGAACTCAGGTAATACATAAATAAGCATAAATTAGATTGACGCCAAAATAAATTGTTGATTGTATGTCAAGACTGCAAGAAGAAAGAAGTGCATTCATGCAGCGAGAAAAAGAAAAAGCGGCCGCGACTGCCAAGGCACAAATACAAGCCGAAGAAGCGGTTTTGCGCAAACAACAGTTTGCCATCACTGTCGCATTGCTGGACCAATTACGCCAAGAATTGCAACGAGAGAACTTGGCCCTGACGTATCTAAAGAACGTAAGAAACTCTAAACCTTCTTTTTTATTTTTTAAAAATAAATAAATTAAGGGAAAAAAGAATCTTCACAAATTTAGTTCAACCGGTGCATGCGAATTGACGGATTACCCGACCCCAGTCAAGTACCCCAACTGAACACCTTTCGGTACCGCTGGCTAGAAAGTAGTGCCGAATCGCCCGGGGCGACATTGTCCAGACTCTTGGAGCGCACCAGTGAATTCGTGCGAGTGGTTAAAGATGTCGATGAATTGCTAGAAGATCCACAATATCTGAATCCGCAAACGGTCCTAGAAATTTCGAGTCTGCGTTGCAGTTTAGTGGCCATGTTTTCGAACGAAATATCTCGCATTGTCTGGGAGGTTCTGCGAGACGTCGTTCCCTATTTCCAGAACGAAGACACATATTTGGACATACAAGTAAATTTAAAAACCAAAATTTAAAGAAAGATTGTTTGTTTGTTTGCAGAAAGTTTGTAAATGCTGTATGTAATGTTTGGCCTTTGAATTTTCAGACGTCCACACCCGCTTTTGCGTTGGGATTAGGGGCTGATACTGCGCGTAACAGCCAGCAGAAGATGTACGAATTCAAGCAGTCTTTGGGAGTGAAATTGGACCTGCCAACCCAGGTTCTGGCCACGTCGGAAGAACCGGTGGTGGTATTTGTATTATGGCAACAACAAGCCCATACTTGGGACGCTCCCGAACTGAACGCATTACAATTACTACCATCACTCTTGCACTCCTGTACGCTACATTTTTCTCCATTTTAACCACAAGCATTTGAGTTATTCTTTAACGTTTCGTTGTTATACCAATCACGTTAGTCGAGAAAGATGATCTACTCTATACTTTCCGGGAAGACAAGGAACTTTGCTCACCAGTTGGGAAATTCACAGCCAAAACGAGTACATGCCAAGAAAATGATTTAGACCTGAAGCAATTTATGCTCGTGGCAGGTATCTGGCATATCCGGTTGCTGCAGCTACCACCACAACCCAAGCGCTACACGCATTGGACTATATCAAGAGGTAGAATTACACAGTATTACTTCCATTAAGACGCCCGTAGAGCTAAGCTTGTTGATACCTAGATGGCGTCCGGTGCTTGGCACGGTTGTATATGAATGAGCATTGCTTCTGCGCATGAAAACGGCAAGCAGAATAACGTTATAACTACGTGCTCAATTGGCAAAAAAAAAACTCTTAAAAAATATATTTAATGTCTAGGGAACGCCTGTTTCCAATTTCACCATTTTACTTTTTTCAGGGTAAAAAATGGATTCGCATATTTTATTTTTCATTATTTTTCATTTTTTTGCATTAATTAGTAAAGGACCAAAAATTGAAAATTGGCATGTTCCTTTGTTATTGGTATTATCTAGATAACTACTATATATGATTACTAATTTTTGTGGAATTAGTAAATGAAGGCAAAAACTTGCAATGCATCGATTTCCGCGCGCAGTTCAAACCCCCTTTGGAGGCCGATCCGAATGCTGAACAGCGCCAAGACCCCGAAGATATGGAGCGAGAAGCGCACCTTCAGGAACAAGAGTTGGAAAAACTCATTAGCGTCACGCTCAAGTCATAAGCGCCTTTATAACCTAATTTTTCGTAGAATAAAATCTAGTTTGATATAAATAGGTTGCCTAATTGGGCGCTATGGCTGGAACCTCCCAAACCGGTACGTTGGGATGCCAACCGCGAAACGTGGTCTTCCACAGGCATATGGGATGTACGTTTCAATGAAGAAATTAGCGGTCCTACTATACAATTCCGTTTGGAAGAACCCAGCGTGATCGCGCTAGCCCAATCACGCCGAGTGAATCTGCCATTGCAAAACTGGTCTCTGAAAGCCGGTTTACACCGCCTGGCGGCCATTGTGAAAAGCAAACCTATCGAGAAACCTGCCTCCAAAGCCAAACCAGCTGTTAAGAAATCCGAGGAAGATGTTGGATCCGGTGAAGGTGAAGGCGAAACCGCCAAAAAATGGCGAGGTGGAGGCGGAGGGGCGGGAGGAGGAGGCTGGGGCGGGGAAGGGCAAGACGTAGGTAGTAGTAGTGATGAAGACGAAGAGCTAGAAGCTACGCCTGCTAACCTGGACGACGTCATTACCGCCGAAAACGTGGACTACAGCACAGTTTTACTGACACTGTCAGGGTCCCTCGTCTCCGTAGATATCGATATTACTGTACAGAAAGCGTCTATAATTCTTTTTTTGGGGGGTTTGGGGGATTCAAAAGCTTAAAACTTTGGTTCGATCTTGTAGGCAGGAGGCGTGGCTCTGCGTCAAGTTCGCAGTTCTACGCAAGCCAGTTTACATGATTTGCTCAACGAAACCATGCCGCCTTTGGACTTTTTCAAAGTAGGTCAAAGACAATTATGTAAAAACAGTTGCTTAAAGCTCCCGTATACCTTAGCTCCAACCAATCCACCTCTTTCTCCAATGAACAGTAAATTAGTAACATGCAAATCAAGTTTGTACAGTACTCAAATTATTGATCGCACGATGGACTTTCAAAATGACCAATGACAGTGATTATCCAGTTGGACCACTACTACGCTTACGCAGTGCTCTCAACATTATAACCCTTCGAAACAAGAAGGGTTATAGTGTTGAGGCCTGCGTAAGCGTAGTTAGTGGTCTGGAAACGACAGGATTGGTTCAAACGACGATAAACGCGGTCATTGACGACGATAAGCACTGTCATTGGTCAATTTGAAAGTCCATCGTGCAATCAATAGTTTGAGTACTGTACGTACCTGAAGCAAAACCATACCAAACATCAGTGTCATCTGTGACTGTTTCGCATCAATAAGCTAAGGTATACTGGAGCCTTAAAAGTGAGGTTTCGGCATATTTTGAAATTACAGTTTATAGAAATTCTTTGCTGTCTTCTATAACTAGGAGCATATACACGTCTAGCTATTTTGTGTTATAACAATTTATAAAAAAAAATGTTATCAAAGGAAATTTGGAAAAAGACCAACACGGGTTAACAATTATCCTGGTTATGATTAGGTTATGGAGAAACGGGGGATTGATTTAGTACCCACTAAACACGTTTGCAGCACTGTGGAGGAATTGCCCACCAAACTTCTTTCCACTGAACGTCACGCCTACCGCTGTATTGCCATAGCTTCCGCCGGAGGTCAGCACAGTTTCCGCTGGAGTCGATGGAACCTTATGGCAGGAGAGGATAATTTCGTTTTCCAGATGCAACACACAGAAGAGAAAGTAAGAAAAACTTACTGCATTCTTAATAGTTCTTCTACATTACTTCCTAAATATGTCATAATCAAGGCGCCAAACCAATTAATTCAAGCAACCAGCGAACGAGTGCGAGTTTTGGAATGCATTGATCCCAACCAAAACCTGGAAGAGCAAGAGTTTTTGCAAGGCGAGCAAAAAGTGAAACATAAATAACATCAATCTAAAGTTCCCTCACTAACTTTAGAAAAAATCGTTTAAAATCAACAGTTTTATGCGGATTTGCTGAATTCTCTTCTCCATGAAAAAGATTATGCCGAGTCAAACCGCGAAAAGTTACTACGCCCTTATCCGGCACTAGTGGGTAATATTTATACCGTCCTGGCCGCCACTTGTCCATTATCGACTTCTTAAAAATACTCTCGGTTTATTGTGCATAGAACAGTCCAAAACATGAAACTTGAAAGACACCAAACCCCATACGTGTTTTTCTTTAACCGTCAAGAAAGATTACAAATACTATTCACAATAAATAAAAGACTTGAATCCAGTTTTGATTACAGAATCTTCACCCCAAAATGGCACATTCTGATCGTTAAATAACGTTACACAACCCTCACACAATAGAAGACTGGGATCTTCTTTAAGAATAGAAAATTACGAAGCCCAACTATGCAGACAGGACAGTTGAGTCACTCGAGAAAGAGGGCATGGTCAGAAGCGTCCTGGGAAAGCGAACTTCTCGATCCAAGACTCTCCTCATCAAAACTTCCTATAGAACACAAATAGAAAAAGAAGAGCTAAAATTCATCCAGATTTTCTTAAAAATTCCAGTCGATATTCACAAATCCGTTTACGGCTGCGGCTTCCAATTGAAAAAAAAATATAAGAAAAATAAGGCGAAAACTTTTGGTCAATAGCATTTCATTTTTTTCTTCCTGAGATCCAAGATATTTTTCGTTCTTTTTCTCTTTATACACGCACGATTAGACCCAAAAAGGTGGTTGTTAGTTCCCCTAAAAATAGCAACATCTCGAATAACAGAATCTTCACCACTACGAGAAATCGGATTAAAAAAAGTTCAATCCGGTTACCGAAATATTTTTAAAAAATCTGGATAAAAAATAATAATAAAACTGGAGCAAAAAATAAAAAAATGTCACGCGTAAGTTCTGCAATTATTTCTTTTTCTTTTTCCCACGTTTCCGACTCTTGCCAGTCCAGTCTCCATTATTCGCAGTGATGGGCATAAGATCCTCGTCAGTCGAGCTTTCGCCAGGTCGGCACGAAGCGTCCGACGTATTTTCTGCATCGGATGATATCTGTTGTTGCTGATGCTGCTGCAATTGCTGCTGTTGAAGATAATAAATATCCAGTGCTCCCGGTACCACTTCGTCCGCTTGGTACTCGTAATGACCTACTTGGTTGAAGCCCATCGACTCCGAAGGACTTTTGCTGCTCAGCGACAGCGAATTTTCGTCTTGGTCGTGGTCCATCTCGAAATCCAGCAAATCGGGGGGATCGGATAACAAGCGGCAATCCGCTAAGTCTTTGGTGCAGCCATCTACCACATCCGTCGAGTTGGTCCTACTGCGCCGACGCCGGCTGTGGTCCAAGTCTTCTAAAAAGTATTGCGTCGAAGTAGTGACCGACGAAGATCCACCTTGATATAACAATTGCGTGACGTCAGAAGTTTTCACTCTTTTTTTCTTTTTTTTTATAGCGAGTTACACTTGCAGTAAACTCGCTCCGACATTCATGCAAAGAAGTGAGTTGAGTTAGTGGGGAAAACTGGGTACTTATCATGCTTTTACATAACCAATGATACAAATGGTCTCAAGCATGGATTAATTACTGATTATATAGTACCTGATATCTCTACTCTAAATAAAAATGTTCTGATGGTTATAGATTACTGCCATGCTCAAGCCTTATGATCCACTTTATTAACTATTTATCGGCGGTGTTAAAAAAATTTAAATAAAAAAATTACCTTTATGCTGACGTAAGGTCACGGTAGGGTTTTCCAGCATGGCGTCGGCCAGATTTTCTTTCAATTGAATTTCCACTTCGGACGAAGGCACCGAGCCCGATATGGATCCTTCGGAATCTGCCCGGTACGAGTGATACCTGTCACGGTAAGTGTGGACGAAACGAGGGCTCTGCTCATAACTGCCTATAGAGAACACAAAGAAATACAGTTTGCTGGTAAAAAGGCACAAGAAGTTTAAAAAGTTACGCAAAGAAAATCGAAAAATAATAAATATAAATTAAAAAAAGAAAAAATAAGAACAATCGAGAAAGCTTCTAAACTGGAACTAACAAGGAACGTGACGTAATATCAAGGAACAAACACAAAGGACGACCAAAAATGGCTAAACATAATCCAATCAAGAAATCAATCCGGTAATACTAAACCAGTTGCGAATCCATCATGCAGCAAGAACAGAAAAACCACAATAAATTAAACCAACTGTCCTAAGTACTTATTTTTCTGTCGTCTTAATATAAATCGTTTAAATATAAAAAATTGTATTTAAAAAAAAGGCTTACTACAAGATCAATAGACCATAAGACAGTGGTCGTCAAACTGGGAGCCGCGGCTCCCAGGGGAGCCGCGGTTCTTTGGCAAAAGCGAGTGTTTTGCCATGGACCGTAGTCTATTTTTGCTATCATTGAGAGTTGAACACTGGTATAACTAGGAACATATATAAAATATGCTCACACATAAGTAGCTGAAACGTACGGTCTTTTTGTGCCGCTTTATTTGGGGTTTATATATCGGAGGGAGCCGCGGTGGGTTTATGTTTGTGTCAGGGGAGCCGCGGACCAAAAAAGTTTGACAACCACTGCCATAAGACTATGTCATTAAAAAAAAAAGAAAAAAGAAACTTACTACAAGACCCATCGCCGATAATGACAGGCAAACTGGGTCCAATTTCTTCCACACGAAGAGGCATATTCACCGGATTGGAACTGGCTGGCCGACTTAAGACGTCCACGTCACACTGCTCCACTTCCAGTAATCTTGCGGGGGGAAACCAAATGGTGTTCAAATACTCAAAAATAACGTTTACGGCGTTTAGCTATACAACGTTTATATTATAAATAGCTTACGAGCTCGAAGAAATATGGCTAAAAGTCTTGAAAGTAAATTGCGGTCCCATCCACAGTCGACGATTGGGGCCAGCATGGGTCCGGATCTCCACTTGTGAAACCCACGCTTCGGACGTGTCTTTGCCCGGCGGTGACGACAGCGTAAAATCCAAGCGTTCGCGTCCATCCCAGCCAATCATTTGTAGATGGGAGGGGCTTAGGGGTAAAGGCAGGTCAAGTGCGTTTAAAGGTCTCAACAAATGCCACTGGGAGCAAGGATGGACTTCCAAATCTATGGCGCTGTCATCGCAAACTCTTTCTCTCAGGACACCTTAAACAAAAATAAAAAATTTCAATACAACTGTAAGCTTTAAAAAAAATAATAATAAAAAAATAAAATCACGATTAAAAAATTCAAGTATAAGTCTAAAAAAAATTTAAAAAAATATTTTTAAAATATATAAATACAAAATATTAATAAAATAAAATAATACCTGCGGCTAGCTTGGGTTCTAGACTGTACTCTATGAGCACACCGTGACAAGTAATGACAAACAGGGATTCCGATAGCTTTTTGCTGGCCCGATCCCGCAAACCGGTAGTGGAGCTGGGGGGGAGCGTCAATCCTAAAGCGGCGAGTGACCGGGGCGGGGCAAAGCGACAGGCTACGCGCAGGCAAATCGCGTCCGCATCGCCGCTGGAGTGGCGAGCATGGCCCGTGTGGACAGCGGGCACGCTGAACAAGGGTTGCCTGAGCTGGGCCAAAGGAGTGATGGTGGTGCTGTGAGGGTACGGCGGGAGGCAAGGATTCGGGTAAGGCAAAAGAGGATAAGGGTCTGGTACTCGCGGCAAGTTCGGTGAATTAGACAGGGACGAAATGGGGCTGTTCCTCCCTGAAGAGGGCGCGTCATCCAAACCAGCACTTCGATGAAATCTGCTCAATCTAAAATAAACAAATTGCTCCTTTTAATAAACTCGAGAAAAACTTCCAATGCAATTGTTTAGGCTCTCGTATACCTTAGCTCGGGAAATTTCGGAACAACTTTTCGTTAAAACGAGCAAATTACATTCTTAAATTTAGAAATTGCATTAAAAAAAATTCGTTGATATGTTATTTTTTATTTATAGAAACTCTTAAAAGATAAACAGAAAAAACCCGCTAACCATTCAAATATTTCCAAAAACAAATACATTATTCGATCATTCTCCCTCTCAATAATCGATCCCAATTTTCAGTCACCATGGGTTCTAGAGATCGCAATCGATATTATACTATCGATTAATAAGAGTTTCCGTAAGCAGGTGATAGCGTTTTCAACTGGGAACCCTGGTGCAGCAGTTTTTACACTGAATCCCACAAAATTGTGTGTTGTGCTACAAAATTGAGTGTTGCAATAGTGAATTTGTGGCATTCAGGGCAAAAAGTGCTGCACCAGGGTTCCCAGTTGAAAACGCTATAAGTCATATTTACATTCTCCGATTTATAAAGAAATCGATTCATAAATAATTCTTGGGGAATCGATTATATAAAGAACCGTACGAATGCTATAAATTCGAATTTAGAAAAAATACCCAAGACCGAATAAAAGCACCGCCCTTTCAGTGAGGAACTACTTGGACGGTTCTGAGTTACGAGCGCTCTTAAAATAAGTCGTTTCTCGTGAAGTGTTTCTCTTGTGTGCCATCTGTGACTGTTTGGCGTCAATTAGCTAAGGCTTTCTCAAAACAATAACAAACATCAGCGTAAATCGATTTATAAAGAAATATTGGGCGAATCGATCCTACAAAGAACTACACGACTGCTATCAATTCGAAATTAGGAAAAATACCCCAAGACCGAACAAAAGCCCCGCCCTCGCTAAATAATAACAAACAGCATCGCCATCTGGGACTAGCGCATAAATAAGCTAAGGTATACGGAAGCCTTAAAAGTGAGGTTTCGGCATATTGTTAAATTGCAATTTACACAAATTCATTGCCGTCTTCTTTAACTATCAGCACATACCTGTCTAGCTATTTTGTGTTATAGACATTTAAGTTTATTTTACTTTCCTACGCAAGGCTTTCGCTAAAAAACAAAACACGTTTCCGAATTTAATGAAACCCAACCTAAGCTAACCTAACCTAATTCATCTCCAATCCAACTACCAATTTTGAACTCGAATGACAACGGTTTGTTATTGTTTTCCGGAGAACGTTTTGCAACAATATGACACACGTAGTGTCAGTTTTATCTCCGGGATTTAAACCGGAGAAAACAATAACATTACATCATTGCCATCTGTGATCGTTTCGCATCACTAAGCTAAGGTACACGGGAGCCTTAAAAGGGATTTCCTTTCAATCTAAATTGATTTTCATATTACCTGTTAACAACGCGCGCGGAAGTATGCGTGCGGACTCCAACCGAGCCTCCGTAAGAAGTGATTGGAAAGACATGGGTCGTACCCCGGTACGTGGTGACGGCGACCCACCGCGAATCGGCCGTAAAAGCCACGTCCTGGACTTTAGCGGTCGTATCTCCTCGGTAAAGCGTATATAGATGATGCACGGCTCCCACCGAGTTTCCGCAGCCAGGTACAGGTTTAAAGACATGGAAATTCTGGCCTGCTTTGTCAGCCGTGAACAGTAACTGGCCGGTAGGGTCAAACGCCAGGAAGGCGATGGGTTGGTTGGCATGCGCAATGAAATGCGCAATGAGACCGTGTGCGTTTTCTTTCAGATTCACTTCTCCTTTCCCGACACTTTGCAGGTCCAAGATGCTCACCACGCCCGGCTGCGGTCCTTGGCTTGAAAAAGAAGAGGCGGCGGACGCAAACGAGGAACCAGACGGCGTAGCAGTAAAAGCCGAAGCATTAGGCGAAGTCATATACGAATGAGGCGATCTGTGGGAGCCCGTCAAGCTGCTAGCGACCGTTTCCCCAAAGTCGCGTAACCCTTTCGTAATGCTCTTGGCGGCGTGGATCACCGTCGCCGTGTAGGACTGGACGCCTTCGCCTTCGAAGCCGCCGCCCGACTTGTGGACGCTAATCAGCCGCTTTTCCGCGTACGCGAGCCAGCGGGTGCCCAGCGCGATGGGGTTGGGGTTCGAGGTAGGACTGAGATAACAGTGGGTCAAGACGACTTGGTCTTCCAAGCGCCACGCGTCAAAGACGGCGATCTTCTCGGGGAAGGTTATGAGCACGACGCGCTGGTTGGCCAGGATATCACACAAGGGGTTTTTGAACTTAATGGTGCGGACTGTTTGGCCAGTGCGGAGTGAGACAAAGGAAGCTGAACAGAAATGGGGACTGGCCGTCGAAGGACTATTACTCGCGAAGCCGGTCGTCGTATCACACCAGGCGGCTAAAGGACGTTGCTCTGCATAGAGGTCCACGCGAGGGGATGACGAGGCGGCGCTGGGTTGATCCGGACTGGGGAGGAGCCGAAACACCCGAGTTGCACCTTGTCGCCAGGACAAGATCTCGTGCGCCTCTCCGTTTGACGACAGCGCCCACACCTGGGGATAAAAATAGATGAAATTTCCAATACACACTTATGTTTATAAAACCTTGACTAAATTAACAAAAATTAATAAACATTAATAACGAACTACAAATTAAATAATTTGAAATTAAAAAAAAAAATCATAATAATAATTTGAAATACAAAAATAGATGAAATTTCCATGGACAAAATAAATGCTCTGCTTACAATTTTCGTCAAAACTTTTTTAAACGAACTAGAAAATTGCCTTGATTTTCCCGAAAACAGCTTATCAGATAGAAAGAAATCTAAAGCAAAAGTTTTCTGCAGCTAGTGCACAACCAAAAGGACATATTTTTAGGTAACGTAGTCTTCACAGTTGCATCCTTAATTTGCATATTGCTAATTCATTACTAACTGGAAAAAAATTGCGCTTTGGTTGCGCACTATCTGTTAGCAAGTTCGAGATTACTGTCAAAGAATTTTTTAATTAAATTGCTTAAAAAGTTCTTCCAAAACGTTTCTCAGAAAGTTGTTCCGAAATTCCCCATGCTAGCCGCCTACAGCGAACTAAGGTATACGCGAGTCTTGTGTGAACAAACTTAACTTCATTGAAAATAACAGACCTTGGATCCCTAACAGTTTTCATTGCAACAATGAGAAGGAGTTTGAATTCGAACTTCGATACGCAGTGCAACAGTGTAATGTACTATGGTGTCCAAAAAAATCTACCCAATGGATGCCCTAGAGATCGCTTATCCAATTATTTTTTCTTGACTTTTGCTGGCCAGCGGGTTTAAACTTCTCTTTCATTCCCTTCTTTCGCGTCCAAATCAATGAAAAAATAATTGGATAAGCGATCTCTAGGGTATCCATTGGGTAGATTTTTTTGGACATCATAGTACTATACTGTCAAAAAAAAACGAGTATAGGGAAACCACAATGGTTTAATCCTTACCCGTGGGATTAATTAAAGATTGCTCATTTCGAGTCTGCTCCTCTCTAAAACCGAACCGAAACTAAGAAAAGTAGAATCCTAATGTATTTCTGTAGAGTATTTTCTCTGTCCTCCAGCTCAGGGTAAAAACGGATTCCTCTTTTTGTAAGTTTCGGTTTGGTTTTAGACAGGAGACCTACAAACCGGTTCAAAATGAGCAGCCTTTAATTAATCCCATTGGTACGGATTAGATCACTGTGGTTTCCCTATACTCGTTTTTTTGGACAGTATAGTTGCAGCACTGGTGCATTTTATTGTGAACTGTTCCGTTCACCAGTTCTTCCGTTGAACTGCTCTCGTTGACAATAAAACGGACGTTCTGCAGGTCGCCGTTCAACTGGCTGNGTTTCCCTATACTCGTTTTTTTGGACAGTATAGTTGCAGCACTGGTGCATTTTATTGTGAACTGTTCCGTTCACCAGTTCTTCCGTTGAACTGCTCTCGTTGACAATAAAACGGACGTTCTGCAGGTCGCCGTTCAACTGGCTGACTAGAACGAGCGTTGACAATAAAACGCCCGTCAAGCTTAGGGCGTGGTTAAGCCTGGTTCACACTACCGATCAAAATCAAAAATCACCAGTCAAAATCAAGAAAAGCACTGACTGGGGGCGTGGTTTGGTCTGACTTGTGCCNGCGTGGTTAAGCCTGGTTCACACTACCGATCAAAATCAAAAATCACCAGTCAAAATCAAGAAAAGCACTGACTGGGGGCGTGGTTTGGTCTGACTTGTGCCATTCAAATAAGATTGAATTTGGGTCCTTTGATTGTTGTGATTTGAGTGACTTACCACATTGCCAAGCAAAGTTGTATGAAAAACATGCAGGAAACTTTGGTTTTTGAGCACATAAATAATAAATAAAACTGTAAAAAGCCATCCGGATTTACTGAATTAGTATTTATAAAGTTTTACGTTGCAGCCAAAACAACTTGCGCTCAACAAAACTTTATAATACTAACTCAGCCAGTTGAACGGCGACCTGCAGAACGCCCGTTTTATTGTCAACGAGAGCAGTTCAACGGAAGAACTGGTGAACGGATCAGTTCACAATAAAACGCACCCTGAGTTGAACGAGCATTGACAATAAAACGCCCGTCAAGCTTAAGGGCGTGCTTAGGGATCGCCCCGAGTTCTACTATGCACCAGGAACGCAGTTGAACGGAAGGCGGTTTTTGAACTGCGCGCCAAGCCATCCCGTTGAGCTGTTCACGCTGAAACGACCGTCCAGCTGAACCCCCGTCCACGCGAAAGTGCCAGTTGAGCCAACTGGTCAACGCAGCTAATCAGTTCCGTTCACAATAAAACGCACCCCAAGATTGCGATCACACTTCATTGTTGCCAGAAATTTTTCCCTACTATAAATCAATGAAATTTAAAAATTCCTTAACTCCTCTAAGGTTTCACTCCAACAATGAAAAGGGTGTTTCATCTTACTGGCGAAAGAGTCATAATGTGAGGCTTTCTGCGTTTAGATAGACCACAAAAACTCTTCTTAAAAAGACAATGAATCACAAAAATATATAAACGCATTAAGAAAGTAGAAAATTTCAGAACAAAAAAACTTACTGCCCCCTCTCTTTTTAATTACTTTCTATAAAATAATCTATTATTTTAATTTCCCGAAAATCTCCCCCGGACTCTTTGCATCCTAACAAAGTCGCTTACGCAGAAAACTTTACCAAAAATTACTAAAAAAAATAATTACGAACTACAAATTGACTTCTTGTTTACCTGAATCCCAGATACGTAACCCAAAATTAATACCAAAGGCTGACACGCTTCCAGGCCCAGATTCCCCAACTCGTGAGTATTCAAGTGCTCGAATCTGGCCCAAAGAATCGTATCTTTGACTTCTCCGCTGACACTGCCGCCGTATGCCTGAAAAAAAATTAGTTTAAAATAAGGGGGATAATTATAACAACGGAATAGTCTTTACTTGGGGGACGACTTCATGAATAAAGCCTGCCATGCTTTCCATAAAGGATTTTTCGGACACGGGTTCAGGTCGGATCACTTGTCCGGATACTTTGAGCGACTTGCGAGGCGACTCCGACGACATTTTCCCGGTTTGCTCAGCGTGAACCTTGTCGCTCTCTTTTTGAACTTTGGGTGACGTCACACAGTGAAATGGCGCAGGAAGTGGCTGGCAGGTTTCCCTCAAATGTGGTTGAAAGTCGGGTTCCTTTTCCAACAAAACGGGTTTTTAGTTACTGAGGAATCGACACCAGCACAAAAACCAAAAAGGTACCTGTGCATTAAAAAAAAAGTAGATTCGAGTTTTGAGGCCAAGACTAAATTGTAAATATTAAATAAAAATTAATAAAATATTTGACACACGCAAGATAGAAGGCAGGCACTAAATATAAACGTCATTCATGGTAACAGATGACCTCCGACTTGAGTGGGGGCAAATAGAAACAAAAAAGCTCCGCTGCAAGACAAAGGAACAATAAACGGAAGACAAAGAAAAGTTTCGAACGCAAAATAGCAATAAGTTACTTGTCTGAGTTGGGTTTCTTAGTCCGATTGACAGCGTTTCTGTTGCAATAGACACCTATTTGTGTTTCGGATCCATCCACAGCTCAACCAAACGCCTTTTTACGTCGTCGTTGAAACGGGTGCAATCCCCGCAGTCGATCTTTGTTTACTGCGTCAGCTGATCAGCCCTGCCACTCCGATGTTATGAAAGACTTGACGTTAAAAAAATGTACTACGCATATTTTTTCACTTTTACGCAGGTTCGAGGAGCAATAGTCTTCACAAAACAGCAATAAAACAGACAAAAAATTATAATAAATAAGTCAGCGTACCCTAAATACGAAAACAACAGAACTTAGCCTAAAACGTAAAACAGTAAAAGTAAAACACTAAACATTGATTCTGAGCTTTGTAGTCGATTACAAACAGTTACTATCAATGACTTGTAAATGAGCTTACCTTTTCAATATGTTCTAGCGGCAACATTCTTTACAAAACAAACACAAAAAAGCGAGAAAAAATTTACAATAAATATGCTAATAAAACTAATGCAATATAATAAGAAAGTAAAATAAGAAAACGACAGAAACTTAAAAACGCAAACTAAAAATAAGTAAAATCACTAAACATTGATTTTGAGCTTAATTATCGATTACACAACCTTAACATCGATATCTTGTTAAATTCGCTTCGTCACGGCGCGAGATTTGAAAACTTCGGTACAAACTATTGCTACGTAACAGTAATTTGGGGTAAAAAGACTTGGGAATCGAAGTACAAAGATCCAGGACCTAAAAAAAGAGGCATAAGAGTGTGTGACAATTTATTACGTCAGGAGCGTAACAAAACATATGGGTCTGAGCTTGGGTAACAAAGTGTGTACAACGAAATGCACTGTAAAACAATTCATACCAGAAACAAGTACTAAAAAACGTCATCCGCTCCAAAGTACATGCGACCCGTAATGAAAAAATAACCGACTACTGGAATATTGGATAGCAGCACAAAAAGTCGTCATTAACATGGTAAGAACTGAGGATTGATTGAGAAAATGAGGTTAAGGAAAAATAAGAGACAGACTTGTTGATGCAACAAGTACGTTAATCAAATAAGAACGCTGACACGTATCTTCTCCTCCTCTTCTCCATCCATAAAACGTTCCCAAACTCACAATTTCGATAAAAATCCGGCCATTCCTGGTCAGGTCCGCAATGCAAGCTTCAAAGCGAATTAAAAATCTCAGATCGTCTAATAAATCTCGCGTCAATGTCTTCAGTTTTCGCCTTAATTCTCCTTAAGCAATTGAGTATCACACGTTCACATTTGATTATTCCAAACTTTCTTTCGTTTTTTCACACCTAAGCAATATCCGCCAAGGCACACCTTTAAAATGGAAGCACACGAACTCCATCTCAATCCATGCCCAACAACTTCTTGGACACTTCTTTCAGCTCGTCCTTTAGGCTCCGGAATGAGGGTCGATCATCGGGGTTATGAGCCCAACACATCTGCATCACCTGTAAAAAATTTTGTAAAAAATAATAAAAAAAATATATGAAAAATGAAAAAGGCATCAAAGTAAATTATTGGCCTTTAATATAAGTACCGCGTAGACTTTCTCCGGACACAAGCGCGGCCTTTCCAAGATGACACCTCGTTGGACCCTTTCTACCACCTCAGCATTCTTCATTCTCCCGTAAGGCATTTTCCCACACGTAAAAACTTCCCACATCAGCACACCTATAAACATCCAATAAAGCTAGTTTATAAGCTCTAGCATTAAAAAGCAGTTAAATCAATTTACCATAGGCCCAAATGTCCGACTTCGAAGAGAACCTGGTGTAATTGAGGACCTCAGGCGGCGCCCATTTGATGGGGAACTTGGCTCCTCCTGAACTCGTGTACTGGTCATCTAGCACATACCTGTAATTGCCAAAAAAAGGATTAAATACAGTCTATTTTTTTTTTTTTTTTTTTTTTTTTTTTTACCTGGCCAGACCAAAGTCGGCAACTTTAACTACATTTTCAGATCCCACTAAGCAATTCCGAGCTGCCAAATCACGATGGATGTAGTTGTGTCGCTCCAAGTAGCCCATGCCTTTGGATATTTGGATGCACATGTCCAAAAGCATGCCCAGGTTGAATGCTAAGGTGCCCTCATTCTTTCGAACGTAACTCAATAAGGAGCCATGCTTCAGGTATTCAGTGACAATATAAATCGGACGATGCTTTGTGCACACTCCATAGAGCTGTACCAAATTCTGGTGCTGCAATTGCCTATAAAAATAAAAAAAGCTTCGTAAAAAAGACCCCAGGAAGGAGAAGCACGTTTTTTCTCAAATAAAAAAAAAAAAAATTCCAAAGGATGCCTAAGATCGTCATTAGAGCAACTTACGTCATGACTTTCGCTTCGTCAATAAAATCGTCTTCGGACATGCTGCCTTCTTTCATCATTTTAACTGCCACATCAATAGATCCTCTCCAGCGTCCGCGTCTGACCACTCCAAACTGACCAGAGCCCAATTCTTCGAGCAAAGTTAGCTCTGACGGATCAATTTCCCACTTATCTAAAAATTATTAACAAATGTACACATTATTTTCCCTTATTCCAAGGGAACAAGCGCCTAGGATGATTTAAATAAAGAAAAAAGAAAAAGAAAAGAAAAGAAGGGGGTAAGAAGATAAGGAAGAAAATAAAAACCCAAAGTTCACCATGACTGAGGCCTGCAGTAGCCGGAATGGACCGGTCTCCACAGGGCGGGTTCTTGAGTCGACAAGCTAATCCGCCACTATTATGGCGATGGTAATTGACCAATTCAGGGATAGTGGGGCAGCAGTGCTTTTCCGACAAAAAGAACTCCGTCTTGGCGTTTTGTTTGATGTGGTAGTGCTTCACTTGAGGATTAGGCCTGTAAAAAAATTAATTAAAAAAGTTGAATTTTGACTCGATTTCAGCCAACTTACACTCGTGTGAAGAGCGACAGGGTATACATGCCTTTCGTCGAAGAATTCCGGATGACAAAGCATCCTTCTTTATCTTCGTGCTTCAGCAAGGATTCAGCCCGTTGGCGCGACATATCCCCCACGTACCAACTGAAAATCAGACAATGAAAAGGTAAATACGTAGAAAAATAAATAGTAAAATAGTAGAAAATAAATAATATAAACAAAAGAAAATAGTATTTTTTGCTGTGATTATGTAAGACACGCATAATCTCTAAAAAAAGAAAATGAAGGTAAGACTTACTCGTATCTTTGCAAGCCAATCAGTTCTTTCTCCCTGACGTAATTACTGGGGATGTATCCCACCGCTCTATAACAAGAGGAAAAAAACGCAGTTACAGCCAATACATTATTTTTGCAGCCAAAGAAATAAAACCGACCCGTGCAAAAAGAAAAAACTTGGTCATCTATGGTCGTATTTCCGTTCAATTACATTCAAACATACAACCCCAACAACACGCCACGCTAACTATTCATATACAAAGACTCGGCAGGCTTTGTACAGCTAACAGAACAGCGTGAGAAACCACCTCTAAACCCTACTTTGAACTTCCAAAGCTTTCATAGCATAAAAAAGGTCATAAACTGAGCATCGCCCAACTGCAAAACCTTATTTGTTTTTTTAGTATTTTTCAAATAAAGCTCCGGAAAAGTAATTGTGAACTATTCTCTAGCGACTGTGACAATAATAATAATAATAATAATAATAATAATAATAATATATTACCCATGCTTATCCCGTACTTTCCACCAGTGCTCCTGAGAATCATCCAAAACTTCGTACTCTTCGCCCTGAAGGAAAAGGGAAATAAATCAAGTTAAAAAAAAATAAAAAAAATCCACCACTGACAAAAGGATCGTGCGGGGAGGTATTATATTGATAGGAAAAACGAGATGGGTGGGAATATAATGTTATTACTTTTTCCAGTGATAGGTCTCCCGCTTCAATAGCTTGGAACGGATATAAAGATACCACAGTCTTGGAACGCCCCATTTTCTCCTAAAAAATTACAACAAAATAGTGATTTCCCTTCACCGTACGTACTGTATACATGGAAAAGTTCGATTATGTCACGCCTGCGCAAAATAATCAAAGCTCGCTCATTGTCTCTACCCAATGCGCCGTAATCTATTTCTTTTAACTTATGACTGCGCCAATTTTACTACACCTTAGCACACTACCAAGCGTATTGTTGCCTCCAAAAAATGAACTCCTAAGCAAAATCACATCAACAAACAAATAAACTGCGCAAATTTTTTACGTTTAAGTGAAATTAGTGAAAATGTACTTACCCATTAGGGATAATTATGCTAATTATCTCAAATTATACAACTACAAACAAATATAACGCCACTCAAACGGAATTTAAGCACTAAAAGCAGTTAAAAAAAGAGGACAAGGAAAAAAAGTAGAACAAATATTCCCCTTTCTCACACATGCTCCTAACTGTAACACAAATGACAAATAAGTAAATAATAAATGAATAAATAACACATAAATACATAAAATCAGCAATAGGCGAGAGCCTACGCTGGTCTTTGTTTGGGGGAAAAAAAGGTAAAATAATATAAATAATACATACATAAAATAAATAGATAAAATGACAAATAAGCAAACACTGCCTTACGATTAATTACCAATTTAGCCAAGGGCGTTCTTAGATACTCTTAACCAGGCCCGTACCCAGGGGGGGGGGGTCGGGGGTTTAAACCCCCATCGAAAGTTTCCGCAAATGAAAAATATACGTTTTTCTAGCATATTGTACTTGAGAAGTTTATTTCAAATTGAGCTTTGGTTTTGTTTGACCGTTTTGAAGCTCGAACAACGCGATAACTTTTCTCCTTTTTCGTATCCCCCTTTCCTTACCGGAAAGATGGTATACGACAAAAATAGGATTTCAAGTTCTCGGGCCTGCTCTTAACACTAGCTCATTAGTGAAAATTATGCTAGTTACCTCAAAATTTACAAACAAAAACAAACATAACGTGACTCAAAACGGAATATAAGCACTAAATGCAGTTAAAAAACGAGAATATAGCAAAAATATTATTTTTTAAAAATAAAAAAAAAATCATTATAAAAAATATTATCTTATTTCCCACATGCTACTAACTGATATGTGTTCACTTAAAACACACAATGGACTAACGCACTGCCTTACGGTTAATTACCAATTTAGCCAAGGGCGTTCCTGGGACGGCGGCGTTTAACGTCACCGAATTCTGGCTTCCTACGAAAACGAAACAAAACAAACAGAAAATGAGCGCTTTCCCAGCACAAGAATGAATTCTCCCATCACTGATTTTTTTTTTAATTTATGAAAACAAAACGAAACAGAAAATGAGCGCTTTTCATAGCACCAGAATGAATTCTCCCAACAATGAATTGTTTTTTCGTAGCACAACAGTGAATTCCCCCGTTTAAAAATCTGAATCGTGGCACTAACAACAGATGGAGGTTCAAGTGTTGCCTAACCTATCCAACACGTTCTCCAAAGTCTAGCACACCTATCTTGTGTGGTAGTTTGAAAGGCTTGGCACACGGCTCTGGTGTGCTTTTAGACGTTTCCAGCAGTTGAGTTAAGTTAGGTTAAGTTAAGTTAGGTTAATTAGGCTAAGTTAGGTTAGGCTAGGTTAAGTTAGGTTAGGTTAATTTAACTTAACTTAACCTAAACTAACCTAGCCTAAACTAACCTAACCTAACCTAGCCTAAACTAACCTAACCTAGCCTAAACTAACCTAACCTAACCTAATTAACCTAACCTAACTTAACTCAACTGCTGGAAACGTCTAAAAGCACACCAGAGCCGTGTGCCAAGCCTTTCAAACCTACCACACGAGATAGGTGTCCTAGACTTTGGAGAACGTGTTGAACCTATCATATCATGGGCTAAGATCTCCCATGAGCCTTCAAAGCGCCAAGGTGACAAGGCCCCTGCTGTCGGGATCACCGAATCTTGTTCCGATTCACTTTTGCACCGGCGACGACCGCCAATTGCCACTCGGCTAATCATGACAGTATGTTTAACTAGAAGCTCGCCCAAAAACCTCGCAGGGGGGTGCGGGAAAGCGCATCTAAACGGGTCAAAACACGCACACACAACAGCTTTCCCCCCTTTTCCTCACAGTTCTGCTTAAAACCAATTGGGTGTCTACGCTGCTGTACAACTGCGTTGCAAGCGTTGCGTCTGTCTCCCGAGAACCTCTAACCTTGTCTAACAGTTGGCAATTGTAGGTGGAAAACAAGCTTCCAGCAGGCGACCGGTTTTCCAGTTTGCCTTGTGCACCTCAGCCCTAAACCGTCACTATGCGTAGACGCGGATACGCACTCACCAGAAGCATAACTCTTTCTATTGGAAGGAATTCTGATCGGGTTCTTAGATTTGGCCAAAACCTGTTAAGTACTAAAAAAGAGAACTCATTTTGTAGTGTTAATAGGGTTAGGTGGCCTTCCCCGCCTGTGTGTCATAAAAAGCTTATCAAGTTCTTTCATGTGTACCCAGCAGTATTTCCATCACGGTTTACTCTCGATGGTAATCACCATTACTAAATTACCCCGCCAGCTATCCTACTAGCTCCCCTGATTTGGAAACTACTACATTTCACTTTCTTTTCTTCTTAATTTTGAGAGCTAAAAAAAGATCAAACAGTTCTAGGCCACAAAAGTCAAACCGACGAGAAACTGCTTTTCTTGATCCTTGTGTTGGCCTTGAATAGATTGAAAAAGACGTTATAGCTCCAACAGTGAAAAAAAAACTCCCGTGAAAAAAAAACTCGACGTCACGTTTCGGTCCCCTGTACAGTACGTTCAATAAAAACAACACGACACCAAAACCGTAATCATGCACATCCCGACAATGAAAAACAACACCTTCGACTGACAGAATGTGGCCACGGAGTTCATCATTTGCCGACATACACAAACAAGGCTTGTGGAAGCCCACAACAAACGCTCGAAACTGTATATATCCGAGTATTCACTGTTGTGAAAGTGTAACGCTTTTAATGATGCGCAGCGAACAACGTAGACGAACACGAAGAGTAGCGACAACTAAGACTAGCCAGGGAAACCGATGGAACAAAACTAGTTTCAATTTCCGAATCCGGCGGCGAAAGTAAAAAAAAGTGCGCTACCTTTTCATGGAAAAGAGGCGTGCTCAATGTAATGCACAACAAGTCATGTAACAAGAAATTACAAGACGAAGTCGGCTTGTCGCCGCCTCTTGCCGCTAGAGTGCCGGCGTGAAAGTGAGCCAAGCTCGACGAGAGCACGAGGGTCTTCGCCCGTCTTTAACAACAAAAAGAATAGAAACGTGAACATTACCTTTTCCTGAGAAGAGGCGCGCTCTATGTAATGCACAACAAGTCATGTAACAAGAAATTACAAGACCAAGTTGGCTATCGCCGCCTCTTGCCGCTAGAGCGCCAAGAGAAGACGGCGTGAAAGTGAGCCAAGCTCAACACGAAAAATAACGACGACGCTACACTTGGAGATCTTTACGAGACTATTCAGAATTTGACCTTTCAGCTACTACGGTCGCTTTCTTTCGTTCTGGACTATTGTGCAATCAGAACTTGACGGGATAACAGCCTTCCTTGGCCTGCCCCCTTCACCTTGGCAAATTTTAGTCATTAACGTCAACTGGCGGATTGGATGAGATGAGGATGGCGAAATTTTTAAATGTCTTTTCAGTTGGAATGTTTCAATTTAAGTTGGAAGGCCTCCGCAAAATTGCTTTTAATAATGAAAAAAAGGCTATTGAAAGAAAAGTATAACCTCTCGCTGTAACACGAGACTAATTAGTGTCTGAATTATAGCTTCAGGGATGAGATCCAAAGAATGCAAGAACGGCAAGTGATACGTTATAATTTTCTCTGACTTCTTTGTCAGTAAGCGTGTGAAAGTAAGTGTCTTCTTTCCACACGACTCCAGTGAGAGAAATAGAAGTTTAACTGCTAATTGACCTTTCCTGGAACGTGCTGGAAGGACTTTTTCAGGAGCTAAAGCATGTCATAGTCTAACAATACGCTAATTAGCAGCACACACTATTATAAACCCCAAAAAGAATAGTAAATATGTCTCTGTCTGTGTGTGGTTTACCTAGAATCATGCTGGCTCGAATAGCAGTACCAGGAAGGATGGCGATGGGTGCTGAAAACGAGCCTTCCGAACTGTTTTCATCGTTGGCTGGTTGGGAACCGTTCGCCGCTTGATTGCTGGTGGGCGTAGTAGGCGTGGCCGTAGCCGAGCCTGAGTGATTGGATCCGCCTAGACTCAGGGATAAGCCCATGTTGAGGCGCCAGGTTACGGGGAGACAGCCAGGCAAGCTTTTCGATGTCTGGTTGCAGCAAGGCCAATACTTGCCGTTGGCTAACGAGCGATGGAAGCGATCGACCAGATTCGGATTGTGACACACCACTATTAAAATTTTAAAAAATCAATTAAGAAGGTCCATAAAAACAAAACTGGGAATTTTCTCTATTGTAAAAGCCACTGAGAAAGATGAAAGATGCTATAGATTCGGCTAAGACCATTTTCGGCCAAGCAAAGAAGCAAGAGAAACAAAAAAGATGAGGAAAACTGTTGGCCATGAAAGAGTGAGAGACAAAAATGGCATTTGTGAGGGCTGCTTTGGTTTGCTTAAGTGCTACATCACGGTTGAGTAGAGAATAGACGCTTCACCGAACTCCAGGACCGCATAAAGGCTTTTGTCACCGGGACAATCAGAAAAAGGTGTTGGTAGATAAGAAAAACGAAAAAGGGAAAAAGGAAAGCAAAACGAACAGTTTATGCTTACAATCTCGGACGGTTTGTAGCCAATTCTCTCTTTCAACTTCGGACGAACAAATGATGCATAAAGTTAATTCGCTATTCCAGCCCGACTCTGAATAGCCAATTTGGAAAGCAACCGGAGTGGTACTAGACAAACTGCCAGACAAACACAAGATCGGACAAGGCTCCACACTCTCCACGATTTTTACAGTATTGAGCCAGACACGGCCTTTTTCTTTACCTCGTTTTGACTACAAAAAGAAACCAATTAGAACGGTCAGATCTTCTAAGAAGAGCTCAGTTACATGCAAGTGATATTTTATTTATTTTTTTACCTCAGAATCTCCGTCATAATACGCAATGTGCGTGGCTGTAAGAATAAACCACCTGTTCTTGTAGTTTATGGGGGTGAAACGCTTCTTATTTTGGGATCGCTTGCATAGATAACCTTGTTTCACAATGTCACCATCTGAGTCACGAAAAGAGGTTCTTCGCATGGTTAACCTGTACAGGAGAAAAAACAAAATTTAATTATAATAAATTCCTATTGAGATGCATAATAATATATAATGATAATGTTACCTTCGACGCAAGAAAAGCTGCTATTCTGCGCCCAATGCATAAACGCTTGTACAAATTCATCGAAAGCTCCTTTTTTTAGGCCGAGATTAATTGGAATTCAAGTTATAAGAAGCAATGTTTTAGTTGTTGAGAAGGACACTACCCATGCCCATCGCATATCACGAAATGGAAACCTTCAGTACGTACAACTACAAGTTCACTTCAGCAGGCCTCAGCCTCAAGTCTCAACAAGGACAATAATGAATAATGTTGTCCCATAAAACGAATCACTCACTCGCCCAACAACAGCAGCAGGCATACACCTAAACCTAATTCACGAAGGGGACTTCATGAAGGGGAGTTGCAGCACCCATTTAAAATGGTAAATCATTGCTATAAGGGCTGCACTATCATGTCCAAATCAAGCTTAATTTAGTCGCAAATATATAAAAATAAAGCCTTTCTTCTTTCTTTCTTGCGCCGCCGGCCTCTAAACACCAGAAAGAAAAGATCCAAATTCCCCAGTCTCACTGAATGAGAAACGGCGAAAAGGTAAGGAATAAAAACGTTTCACACTCAAGCAATACCCGCGATACTTTGTTTGTGTCATAGAGTAAGGATACCTATAGAGGGAACATCCCTGTGTAGAAGTCTGTTACCAAGAAAGATCGAAAAGGTAAAGCCAAATAGTGGAACCAGGGAACCGACTGCTGATTGGCCATTAAAGCAAATCGGTATCGCTTATCATACCCATCGATTATAAAATGTTTAAGCGTGAATACTAATAATATAGGAAAAATCAATGGGGGAGCTCAGATAAGCTAGGGAAATCGATATATTGCTATCGATTTACGTTTAAATCTCATTTTTATATTTCCCGCCACGAGCGAGGTGTTGGTCAAACAGGATCTTTGACCAATCCTGTCCTCTCAGGGAACTAGCCTGCAACTTCGCAGTGTTCTGGAACGGACCCAAACCGTTCCGTTCGTTCCGTTCCGTTCAATTGAACGGAACGGAACGAATCGTTCTCGAAAATAAGCCGAAACGGAACGGTGTTTTGGCCCGTTCCTCCCAGTTCCTCCCGTTCCGGCCTAAGCCGTCTATTGGCCGTAGCGGGAAACTGTGAAATTCTCCAAAGAAACGTTTTGTGAGACACGTGCTGTGAACGTTAGTACGGTTTTGTGCGTAGCACGAAGGGTGTCTTTGGTAATTATTATTATTATTATTATTTGCGTTTCAAGTACTAGCGAAACTGTTGGCTTTAAACTTCGATTGCGTGGTTTTCTACATTTCCAACGTGTCTTCCGGATTTAGTGATTGTTTACCCTCCAGTTGTATCCGTCTGACATAAAGCAGACGTCGAATACGTCTCTGATCTTTCACAAGCCTTCTTTGTTCCTTTAAGGTAAGGATTAATTTTGCTTTTATCCATATACATAATTAAATGTTGAACTTATTCACCATGCTGAACCGTGTAGCACTAGTTCTCGCCCAGATTCGACAGATTTAGCAGAGTAACTTCAGTTACAGTTTTCAGTTTCGTAGTAGAGCTCGCTAGGCTTTTAAACTGAAATGCCTGGACTTCTTCTAATTCTATATTTCTTTTGTTTTAGATGTCAGGACCTGAGAAAAATATTGTGAGTCACTACGGAAAGAGAAAGCTAACTCAAGATTCAAGCTCGTCAAGGGAGCCCAATACCACAAGTACTGAAAATGATCAAGGAGACTCTACCTCCACCAACTGTGAGCTGTTTTCATCCAGCCCTCAGCTCGTCGAGGTAGATGAAGGCGAGGAAGTAGCTTGTACACCACGGGATTGCGTTCCTATTAAAACTGCGTCCAAAACAAAGTGGCAGCCGTGGGAAGAAGCCATATTTGAAGATTGGAGATCGAACGGAAAGAAGATGTTCGCCTAGTGCAAGCTCTGTGCTAATAGTCAGTACCACACCGGTGATATTTCTTCGTATGCGAATTTCAATCGGCATGCCAAACGATTCCATCATGAGGTATTAAAGAAATGTGAAGAAGAAGCCAAACAATGTGCGAGCCAACCACTCATAAGCAGGTATTAAATCCTTACTTAAGTGTTGTCACATTAATAAAAACTCATAAACCATAGCTTTGCGAAACCCAAATCTATGCCATCGTTTAAGCGCTCTACGTTGGATAATCTCCTCGCGAAGATGATAGCAGAAGACAACTTGCCACTAAGTATGATTTCTCGTCAAGGGTTCAAAAACTTCGTTCAGGTACATTTGTTTGATTTCTTATATAATTGTTTTAAATTTTCATAAACTATTTTTAACACTGTCAATTAATTTCCGCTTATGCTGTGATTGTATATGCTTTAAATTCGGATTACCCTCTTCCAAGCTTAGGACGCCTTAGGGACACCCTCATTCCCGAGCTTATGGACATGACGTATCAATGTGTGGGACAGAAGCTTGAAACTGCGAAATCGTGTGCCATAATGGTGGATATCTGGTCATCAAAACGCATGGAAGGATATGTTGGAATCACTTGCTCAGCTGTAACCTCAAATTTCGCACCGTTCACCTGCCTTCTTTCCATTAAAAGAATGACAGGACGCCACACGTCTGCGGCAATTTTCGCCGAATACGAAAGCGTCGTGAATGAATGGCGATTGCAAGATAAAGTATTAATTATTCATTATTTTTTCAGTCTCAGTTCGTATTTTCGTTTAGGTTATACGCATATTGACGGACAGTGGAAGCAATATGAAGCGTGCCTTCAACATTACTCTCCCTGGTTGGACGCCGCTTAAGCTCGACAGTGTTGGGTTCACCCAAAGTGCTGCACCTGACACTGTCGAGCTTTCAGATCTGGACATACAGAGTGAAGTTGAGATCTCCAACTTTTCCGACGAATTAAACGAAGAAACTGAAGCCTTCGACGTAATTGACATGGAGGAAGAGGAAAAATACACGAACATCGAACTGGATCTCAACGCCATGTTCCTGGACTACACTTATGCTCAAACTCAACCTTCCCATGTGTTGTCAGCGACATCCCGAGCAAGCTGCGTAGCCCACTGTTTGCAGCTTGTTGTGCAGGACGGCATGAAAACATTAGACGTAAGTAAAAATTTCCGATATCTTCATCTTTCTTATTAAATTGTAAGAGGTTATGAATAGGCACCTTTGAAAAATGCAGTCCAAATGGTCGCACGTATAGTTTCATCCGTGCGCAAGAGCACTCTTGACACCGAAGTACTGAATTCCACAGTTGGGTTTCAAATACCCATGCAAAACGTGACAAGGTGGAGCTCGCAGTACAAAATGCTGTCGAAATTTTTGGAAGCTCTAGACTTTGACAAAGACCTCCAGAACAAGCTTATAACGCTTGTTCGAAAGTTTCATCCATCCAAATTAAAATCTTGAAAGAACTTGTAGTTCTCTTGGGACCCTTTAAACTGGCAACTGATGCCTTCCAGAAGGATACAGAGACCACAGGGCTTGTAATTCCAGCATTTCTTGACATGATGAATCGCACGTCACTTGAGTTAGCAGTTAATCCAGACGCGTCCTTAATATCACATTGCAAAAACGTTGTCAAAGCATTGCACGACTCGTTACAGCGTCGACTGCATACTGTACTCGATGACACCTTTTACGTGTTAGGTAAATGAATCTTTCATCTAGTTTTATGAAGACTTACGGTTTTTCATAGGTGCAGTATTGGATCCCCGTTTCAAGACAAAATGGGTAGCGTTATCCGGACGCTCGGAAGGAGAAATACGTTATCAAGTAAAACAAGAATTAGACGCGCGATATCCTTTCTTAAGTAAGAGTCTTAAGGCTTAGTGCAGAAGATTTTTGACTATTCTAACATGTTTTTTTTGGTCAAGACGAACGAAATGAGCCGTCAACTGAGACAAGCAGTGCTTCGAAGTCGAAGTCTGATAATATACGCCCGTTGTTCAGTACCGTTATGGCATCCCGTCCCCCTTCTCGGGGCTCGGAAAACGTTGGGAATTAATTGGAAGTGTACTTACACGAGCCTGTTTCCGCAAGCCTCGAAACAGATCAAGACCCTCGCGTTGACTTAAATTACAGTCCTCTCAACTACTGGAAAACGAATGCTAGTCGGTTCCCTATTGTGTCACAAGTGGCAAAGGACGTTTGTGGGGTTCCAGCTTCTACGGCAAACGTGGAGCGCATTTTTAGTACTGCCTCTGACATCATCTTTGCGAAAAGGAATCGAATCAAACCTGATTTGTTTTCTTCTCTTCTTTTCATCAAACGAAATGCCCATCTCGTTTAATGTTTCAACTGATCGGTATGCATTTAAGCTTAAATTTCATCTTGCTAAATTGCCATAAACAAATTCGTTAACTGCCAATAAAAGCAAACCCAGTGATCAAACAAATCTCAGCCTCCCTTATATGATTCCAGAAACTCACCGAATTGATTGTCAAATAAAAAAGTATGATTTGAAATGAACTTATTTGACGTAAAAGATCAGTAGAATACGATGAAGCATATGTAGTAGATTACTTATTA
>JAGJRO010000425.1:17977-33732 GCA_022832285.1 Lepidurus apus apus | reverse complement strand
TTTAAAAAAGAAATGCTTTTTGTAATGAGTGGAACAGAATTTCAAAATTCATAACTTGTAAAAATTTCAAAACTTTAACCGCCTCTACAAAATTTTCTGATTTATTTTTCAAAAAAGTGCCGCACTCATTACAAACTAGATAAGTTTTTGAACTTTACTATCAAGAAACATTTGTAAAATAATGAAGCTATATTCGCCAAATCGTGCACCGAAACTCCAATGTAATTTGCCCATAAGCGCCTAGGCTCCACCGTGGCCTTAATTGTATTGGGAGCTATGAGGTCTCATTTGGGTTAAGCTTGTTGTCGGTTTCCCAGGATGAAAACCGTTCAAGTTCCGACTCCCGAAGGGTGAAGCATGACTGAGGGAAATTTGTTTTTTCTTTTCTTTTTGACTAAAGCTTTTCGGCTTCCACTTCTACCCTTTGTTGAGTAAAAAAGACGAGAAGACAAGAAGACTCTAGTCGTTAACGTGATATTAAAAAAAGAGTAGAAAATTCCAAGGACAGAAAGGAGGGAAAACGGAGAAGTCAACTTTACAGCTGCACTCTCATTTCGGTTTTCGGACTCTGCGAACCCACACAGCTGACCCGCTGTGAATAGTTTTTTTTTGTTTTGTTTTTTTGCATAAGTCGTTTTCAACCAACTTTCAAAGCGACGGTGATAAATTGAGCAAAATTGTAAACAGTAGGATAATTGATGATTCCTAGCAAACGTTTTAAGCTTGCAAATTCAGAATCTCTTTCTTAAACCTCAAGACCGTTTTTTCGCGATCACAAGTTAACTTTATTGCCGATGACTCAAGCGATGACTATTACATTCAATCCACAATGTCATACGCAAGTGGAATGAATGTAATCCCAAACGTAAACGCTAACTCAGGGTTTATGTAAACAGGAAAGCTGTACACGGTGTTTTTAAGATTCCAAGTTACAATTTCTTGTTTTTTCTGGATTAGATGGGAATTAGTTTGAAAATATAGAGTTAGTTTGGAATGTGGGAAAGGTCTCTTTTTCTGTGTTTTTTGTTTCGACAAGTCTTGGGGGATGGACATAGACATGGGGACTTGCGTCTGCCAAGTGTCAACAGCTTTGGCTAACTTGGTGTTTTCCTTTTTTTGGTCGCTGCACGTGGAGCTCAAACGCCAATCCAAAATGGTTCGTTCGTCGAAAATGAGCTCTAGTTACATGGAAATGGGGGTTATTCCCTGCATAATGAGACTTAGCGACTCGCAAAAGATAAATATCTATTTTATACATCAGCCAGCGCAAGACATTCTGTCTTCTGGAGTCCTCTAAGTTTCCTGGCCAAAACGCTTTCGCAACGAGATCTCTTTTGAGCTCCTTTTACCTCTTTTTCATTCACTAAACGTATCTAGTTTAGGGAGCGGTTACGTTAACGTCTCCCAAGCTTGTTTTTTTCCGCATCTAGTTCTTGCTCAAATTGCGGTAAAAGTTGTGGAAGCTGTTGTTGCCAAACGGTGGGGATTGTTGTAGCTTTCGCAAGACTTCACCAAAATAATAAAATAAATAAATAGAAACTTAAAAAGAACTGTCTAGTCTGTCCGGGTTCCTCAACGACCCCGATTTTAAGGCCAACTGCGTAGTTTGACCACGCCCACTCGTCACGTTTTTCCGTGCGAAAGAATGGCTTTTGCGCGACTTGTGAATTGAAAAGAAAAGAGCTTGAAAGCAAAGGGTAGAGTAAAAACGGTATTAGAAGGGAAGGAGGAAAAAGGGGAGAAGGCCAAGGGAAGTTGCGCTTTCGGTGAAATCGCGTTAGTCGCAATCGCGAGGGAGCAAAAAAGTACCGTTTTTTGGGATCTTGGGAGCTGCTTTTTTCTTTTTTTTGTGTTTTCCTTTTTCTTTGTTGTTGTTTGCTTCTTAGAAACTCGTGATGCAGTTTCGCGTCTGGGGCGAAAGGGGCCGGGCTTATTTCCGACGAGTCGAGGGAGATTGAATTACGGGATTATATCCTTTTTGAGTGTTACAACCTCAAAGGTTGTGTTAAAAAACGCCACGTGTATGTCTCGGTTGTTCCTGATATTACGTTTAGTTACCCCCTTAAGTGGGAGGGAAAGGGGGTTTGAGGAGGTCACCAGGAGTTTGTCTGGTGTGAAAAGAAAGGCCACCTACACGTCCTGACGTCATAAGAGTGCTATGCAAATGAAAGGGGGGGGGGGGTCAGACGGGGAGTTTTTCAAGTGAAGGCCACGCCCTGTTGGCCCGTATAGCGTAAAGTCTAGCCTGTGGGTGCCGCATGATCGCGGTCGCCGTCTGACGCCTATTTTGACGGGGAATGCGCCGTCTGCTAAAACGCCAAGCGAACAAAAACCTGACTTTGATCGTGAGTCGGTATGCGCGGTAATACGCTTTAAAGGGGGAGTAAGGTTTCAAAATGAAAAAATATATGTTATAGGAGAGACCAAGTTACATGTTCTGGCTGAAGAACCCCTATATCAATTATGCATATTAACCGAGTAATTAATTATTTAGTGGTTTAAGCTCCGCCCCATTACTCCAAATTTCAAATTTTCCTATCCTTATAACATGGGGGGACAGTTGGCCGGAGGCCTAGCGCCTTTACCTATGAGCACATTGAAAATCGTTCCCTGGTCTCATAGGAACAGCATCATTATATTTCTTTTGAATGCTCAAACAAGTCTGTAGGTACTTTGCTTAATTTACGAGCTCAATCACAAAAAACTTACTTTTTCTTCGCGCCATGACTTGCGGGCTCCGCTGAACGCCATGCAGGAAGCGTTACCCGCATAGTCAAAACCGCCTCGTGCGGTTCTATAGTCAAGGGATGGGCTCTCGACTACGAAGCCGACCCGAAACATGCCCAAAGGCTCTTAGGCGCGGGTCTCGGCCCGGCAGGACGGCGATCGCGCGATGGCGCGAAGAAAAAGTCATTTTGTGCGATTGAGTTTGTAAATTAACCAAATCACCTACGGACTTGTTTGAGCCATCAAAATAAATATCAAGGTACCGACCCTATGAGACCAGGGATCGATTTTGAATGCGCTCATAGGTAAAGGCGCTAAGCCTCCGGCCAACTGTCCTCCCGTGTTATTAAGATAGGACAATTTGAAATTTGGAGTAAAGGGGCGGAGCTTAAACCGCTAAATAATTAATTACTCGGTTAATATGCATAATTGACATAGGGGTTCTTCAGCCAGAACATGTAACTTAGTCTCTCCTATAACATATATTTTTTCATTTTGAAACCTTACTCCCTCTTTAAGGACGTTTGAATAGCGCGCGCCGTTCGTTGCACGAACCAGCCAGCCACGGGAACTGGCACAGGGAACTGGTCATATCCATGGCGAGAAGGGATGTTTGAAAAGCGCGCCACTGGATGCGCGCGCCGATCTTCGCTCGTTGCCCGTCCCGGGAGCTGAAACGGTTCGCGGTTCACCATGGCTGCTAGCGTTGTATAGACGTGAATGGAGCGTTAGTATGTGTTTGGGACGATTATTGACGTGTTTTTGAGATGGAAACGTAGTGTCAGTTGACTTTTGCGAACGATTCTTGAACATGGAGTGGTGGAAAGTGGGCGTAGCTGAATTTTAGCGCTTAACCTTGCTGCGGTGAGTGATATAAAGTGATTGAGTATCGCGGGCAAGCAGCGCAGTATGATCGTTCGAGGTACGGCAACAAACAGAAGAGAAAATAAGCTTGTCTTGCTTTCCTCTCCCCTAGAGGAATGAAGAAAAAGTAAAAGGGCTTTGGCTAGAGAAAGAAAGAGAAAATAATAAAACGAAGTACAAATTCAAACGGTTTGGGGTGCATCAAAGGTAATTTGAACAAACTCGTAGACATGTTGGGGGGTATGGGCTCTTGATTTGTTTGTTATGTTCCGTTCCATTGCACTGAGGCGTTCGCATACAAAACGAGAAAGTCTTGGAAGTTTTGGGAGTTTTTTTACTTTTTAGCTAGTAGGAAAAGACGGGATCTGTTGGGTTCTGATTAGAGCTGTAATACTTTTTTCCCTGCTCTGTATTTTCTTTTCGTATTTTTTTATTTCACAGTCGCATAAACTTGAATCGCGACACGTTATTGCATAAGCCCAGGATCGTGACCGAACGTCTTTTCGTGCTTCTCATACCCAAATTTTGGGGAAGAATCGATGCCAAGATTAAGGCGATGTGGCCTTATCTTCTATTTATACAGTTTTGAAACTCCCGAACAAATATTTTCTTGGACTTTTCTATTTTCCATTACATTCCCAACATTCCTACAGACCCCATTTTTCATTGTTGTACTTTGGACTTCCTCTCATATATTTCATATTTAATAAAAATAAGCATGCAATTTTTCAGTGTTGCGGGTTCAGTGGAGATAAATTGGCGGCTTCTTAAATTCATTGTTGCTCCTTTAGTTTTTGTATATTTTAAACCTGGATATTTAACATGTAACTTAATTGTTACTCGGGATATAATTAAACCCTGAAACGAGCCAGAATTCCAAGGGGTCTAACTGTCCATTGTTGTGGTTTCTTAACCTTTGCGTGCTGTATCGTTACTCTTTAACGTCCCTCGCGGAAACGTGAAAGGTTTTCTCTGTTCTGTTTTCATTCTTGCGATTTCCTCACATCGTCTCTTCCACTTCATTGTTGTCGTTCTTTAGCACATTTTTTACTTTTTCTATTCCCCCCGGCTTTATTTTTTAAACTTTTCATTGTTGCGTGCTCGGGTTTTCTTGCGTGTGCGAAATAGCCCTTGAAGAGCCCAGCGCAACAATGAAATTCTCCATCTCTTTAAAGAAAAAAAAAAGGCTAAATGGGTTTAGCTTTTTTGGCTAAATAATAGACAGAAAAGGATGAAAACTGGTTCAGGCTGGACCACCTTCCCTTTACGGTCAGTGTATATATGCTGTTTTTCGCCCGTCTTGGTTTTACGATTTTTGGCCCTCAAGTCCCTCCCCGCTTCGCTTCCCGCGCTCCTCCCACTCGGCGCTGTGAGCGGCAGCGCGGCGGGAAGGGGAGGGAGCGAACGGCAAGGCCATACTGCCGCGCAAGCAAGGCTGACAGGAACCCAGGCAGCCTGCAGCCTGTGGCCCCATTCTTGTTATTCTCCGCATGTCTGCTGCCCATGGCACGCCTCGACTAGCTGGCTTGCTTGTGTTAGAGGATCGGGAGGGCCCCAGCACAGCACACTGACGCTTGTCTGTGTCCAGACCTCATTCCTCCCAGTTCCCCCGACCAGTCAAGTGCCCCTGCGAGGAACCCCACGAAAATAGGAAATAATTATTTACTTATTTATTGTTGTCATTGGGGCCGGCACCCAGGGAGGTCATTGTGTTCCCTCACTGATTCTCTTGTGATTCGAGCGGAGTGATTCGTGAATTCACGCTGCTTTTTTTTTTCTTTTGCCTCACCACCCAGTTTACCTTTGCCAAAAACGGAAGAAAACAAGGATCATGCGGATCGTAGAATGGAAGCTGTAATCCCAACCATCAAGAGTGGCTCCCTCCGCACGAGTCCCACGACTCCTTACACGCCGCACCTCAAACGTGTGCTCCGGACTTATCAATCAGCGGCTGTCAATAGTTTGTCGGGGCCCAATGGAGTGCTTACGGTGATCTCTCCGCCCACCTTGAGCCAAGACGCGTCGGCGGGCTCAGGTACGACTCATCATCCCGGCCAAGGACCGCAGACGACCCCGACGACGACGCGATCCACGTCACCGACGAGCCAGAGCAGTAGTCGAATCGATCGGATCGATCCGGTTGCCGGCCAACATGACTTGGACGGAGCGAGTGATGCCACGCCCCCGGCGCCGAATTACGAAGACGAGTTGCCCTTTTGCCATAAACTGCCCGTCCAGCGGTTCCCGATCCTCTCGGCGGCGGACCGGGGCCCGTGCGAGCGCACCGAAACCGTTTTGGAGGGCCAGATCATCTCGTGCTTTGTGGTGGGCGGGGAAAAGCGACTATGTATCCCGCAGATTCTCAACAGTGTGTTGCTGGACTTTTCTGTGGCGCAAATCAACCAGATCCGGGACGATTTGCAGATTTTCTGTTCCCAGTGTACGCCGGAGCAGCTCGACACGCTCAAGAACGCCCATATTATCCCGCGTTCGGCGCCTTCCTGTGGCTTAATTACGCAATCCGACGCGGAAAGGTTATGCTCGGCCTTGTTGAACCGACCGGTGCAAGGAGTCGGGGTGGGTGGGGGCAAAAGACCCCGACTCTTGCCCCGGACGAGTGCGCCCAGTGGAGGAGGGGGCAAGTTGGTGGGGCTCATGAGTCCCTTCACCTTCCGCGTGTACCACGAGTGCTTTGGGAAATGCGAGGGGATCTGCACCCCGGACGCGTACGTGCAACCCGGGGCGGGGTGCATCGAGTGCATTGAGTGCAGAGGGCTTTTTGGGCCGGATAAGTTTGTGAGCCACGCTCACCGAGCGCTGGAGAACCGCACGTGTCACTGGGGCTTTGATTCCGCCAATTGGCGGGCTTACCTGCTCCTCGCCAAGAACCAGGACGATTATGAAGGACTTCTTTGCATCTTGGACGAGTTTAAGATGAGATTCGAGGGACAAATGCCTTTGCGTGCCTATGGGAAACGCACCAAAGCGGTAAGTTGTGTCCCTTTTTTCTATTACCTGCCGATTTTTTGCTTAATCACTTTGGTAGGTTTGATTACCCTATTACAAACTATAGTCTTTAAGTTACTTAGATCCAGACAATCGAGACGAAGGTCTTGAACGTCCAGATCTGAGCATTTACGAGCCGAGGAAATCAAGTTAACGACTTGATTAACGTGAAGTGTAAATAATGGGCTTGGAATATAGCGCTTAGGTAGAAAATATTAACTACACTATTCAGGTTTCAGCTATGTACAGTATATGTATGATATAATCGAATTTTACCGTATTGTACGGCATTTGCGGTTCGTGTTGTTGACAATGAAGCGCTTGGTAGGGGACAACAGGGAATCGGAATTAAAGCCCGTAGCCTTCAGATCGATTCTAACTTCAAGAGGAGTCGATGTCAGTAGCGTAAGAACAAGGACACTGAAACGCTTGGTGAGGTGGGGACAACAGTGAATTGGAATTAAAGCCCGTAAACTTAAGTCGATTCTACACTTCGTGAGGTAGCCGATATCAATAGTGTAAGAACAAGCCGTAGCATTCTTATAACCCACACCCGGGCTATACGGTGGTCCGGGTGCTTGAAATTCCCGCGTCTTTTGAAATTTCAGCTCTCTGATTGGCGCATGGGACGACCGGACAGCCACTCCGCTTCAAGAGCAGCTATCTCGGGCGGGGCAGTACGTTAGGGAGCGCGCGAAAAAGGGTGATGTGATTTTGGGCGAGCCGGGCCAAGCGGACAGAGGAGTGTTTGTTTGGGTGGTTTTATAAAAGGTTTCGAACGTTTTGAACTGCTTGAAAGTTTTGGGCTCGTAATTGTGTCGTCAGTCCTGCGCTTTACCTCCTCAAGGAGCGTTGGGGAGGGAATTTGTGTCTTGTTTCTTTTGGCGTCTTTTTACTTCTTATTTCTTCTTCCTTCCTTCCTTTTTCCCTTCGTTTTCATGACACTTGTTTGGTCCTCCGTGTCGGTGACTAAGCGGAATTTTTCGGAGTGATAGAAAGTTCGGCGGAGAGCTGGGGAGAGTTGAAAAGCAACGGTTGGCCTCAATTATGAGAGCCATGAGGGGGGTGGGGGGGGAGGGAGCAGGAAACACAAGGCAACCAACACATTGCATAGACACAGCAGGCGAGACGCTCGTCTAGACTGACGCTTACAGTGTATGTATACACATGAGCTTTTAATGACTCTTGACTTGGGCGAAAAGCAAGGATTTTTTCCGCGTCGTCTCGATCCCTAGCCCCCTCTTTCCAAATCACACTGAGTGAAGGTATGTTTGGCATTTTTGACACTCTGAGTTGGTTTCTGAGCTGTTTTTTTCATTGAAACCATTTGGCTTTTTTAAGGGCTGGTTTGCAGACTCATTCTGGGTTTAAAAAAATGGGGAGGGGCCTGACGATGGTTGGAAAAAAGTAAGAAACAGGAAAAGGTCTACTTTTTGCTTTATTTATCCAAGTTTTTTTACTTAACCCTTTTTTTACCTGCTGTTTACGTGTGTAACAAGTGTATACGTGCTTCGCGCCTCGTTTCACACCTCGATGCGATTTTATTACACTTCGGAGGCGGCGACCTGACGTTTTAGTCCTTTTTTGGGCGACTTTCGAGCCTTTTTAGCGAGTTTTTTTGGGACGAAAACAAAAAACATTCGTTTTCATGCATCAATTGAGCACGTGAATCAATCAGGCGAGTCAGTCAAAGCGTTGGAAACAATTTGTTTATTGCTGAATTTATGCAACTGAGTCAACAATGCGAACGATTTATATTTTCTTTTAATTCTGGTTAATTTTAATTTATTTAAACTTATTTCTGGTCTATTTCTGTTTAATTCTAATGTTTGTATTTATTTTATTTCAATTTACTTTAATTTCTACCTATTTTCTGTATGTTTCTTTAGATAAAGTTGTCAACGTAGGTGTATTTCTGTAGTAATTTAATTTATTTTTATTATTGAAATTTATATTGTCATGTTGAAATTCTTCAGAGGAATTTTTTATTATTTTTTTTATTACTTTTGATGACTTTTTCGCGTGAAACATGTCTTGTGTTCCTCTTTCAGCTTTCTCAGAATGGAAAGGTTTCTGTTCGGGCGCCGAAGGGATGTGGGGTCCGGAATAGTCTGGGTAGTTTTTTAGGGTGTTTCGGGGAAATCTCGGTGAGAGTAATGTATGGGACGAGGAAGACTTTTGGATGAACAGGGAAATTTTTGCAATTTTTGAAAAACAAATGTGCAATTTGGAAAAATTGGTGACAGTTAATTTAGGAAAATTGATATTGTGTGGTTTTTTAAGAAAAGCTTTTATTCGTAACTTGTAGTAGATACAGGGGTATTCACTCTTTCACATTTTTACGCAAATTTGCATATACGGTAGATGCCACTTATTGTGGTCAAGTTTATCAAGTGAATATTAATTCTGTTAAGCGGAGCTTCTATTAACTGAAAATCGGAAATATGCAATAGAATGCTACGATTAATCGGCGCATGAAACTGGCTTGTTTAAACCAAAGAAACAAAGCACCGTTAACTTTTTGACACTTTCCCACGTTTCCTCTTTCTAGATTCACTACACCCACTATTTTTTATTTCGTAACGATTTTTCAACAATTTTGGTAGAGATGATTGAAGAATTCCTAATTTAACGGCCGCTTCCCTGGCAAATCTTTTAAATTTAACTTGTCGTAAGTTTCAAGGAGCCGCAACTTCTCTTTTACATTTAAATCAAACCTATTTTTGTTCGTCACCATTTTTTATATAACCACGGGTCTAAAGCACAAATAACACTGCGCCTTTGAAGCCTATTCCTACGTTTATGTAGGGTTCTCAACACGATATCCCTTCTAATTTATCCAATCAGTTAAAGGAACTGGTCATTCAATTGAATAACCTGATCATTTAATTGACGGGGAGTTTGGAAAGAGTTTCCCCTAAGCGTAGTAGTAGGCTGGAAATGACAGGACTGGTCAAAACAACGTAAAGCAATGTCGTTGGTCAAAATGCAAAGTCCATGCAGCAATCACTACTGTATTTTCGTTACTGTGCACCTGAAGATTCTTTCGAAATTGATTCTAATATCCGAAAGTGTGATTCTAATAACCGATTAAAATGCTACAGATTTTATCATTTTGAATCGGGCCGTTAAAATCTGATACCGTAAAGATTCTAATTACCAGGGATCATAATAAGCGGCATCTACTCTACAAGTATAATCGCAAGTGGCATGGAAATATGAAACCACTGTTGACAGTAATGTAGGAGAGGGGGTGGCGTTATGAAAGTTTGTGCGATTCTTGCGTGTATGCCCAAACTAATTTGCAATTTGGAAAAGGCGAAAAATTTTGGACAGAAAATGGGATTTTGGGTACCAAAAAAATTAGTTTTTACTTTCTGGAGCGAAATATTAGTTAGGTTAGTTTAGGGTGTTCTTGTATTATGCGGGTTTGTGCTACTTTAGTGCATGAAATGAAGTTTGCCTAAATTTGTTGGTAAATTTGCATATATTTGACAAATACTTGCGTGATCTCAATGTCTGTATAAACAACCTCGAAATTTCCGAAACCTTCAAGTTTTCCAAAAAATTATTAACAGTAATGTAGGCGATGCCGATTCCTCTATGTACTTGCTTAAAATGTGAATTTTCGCGAATAAAAATGGGCAAAATCAATTCTTTCCTTTCAGGAATTTCATTTCGGATTTTTTTAAAGACAGAAATCAAGGTAGCTCGGCAAGTCGGTCTGGGAAGAAGTAGGGAAGTAGATGGTCGTCAACTATTTACATTTAAAAAAAAGGGGGGAAGGGGGTATTTTGCAGATTGAGTACAATTTGCATACTTGGACAATATCACTTTTGTATCTGAGGGAAGTAGAGTATGTCTTTCAATCTCATGTTGGCTCTATTGTGGTGCAGACTTGTCAAACTACTTTGTTGAACAAGAAGGGGGTATTTCAAACAAGTTTTTTTTGCGCATTTAGAATTTTTATTTTTGTAAAAAAAAGAAGAGAGGGTCTTTGCATTACTGAAGGAAAAGGAAAGAGAAGAGTATTTTGGCAATGTAAGGAACTGCAGATGGGTTTTGGTTTTAGATTTTGGAAAAGAAAAGTCCTAAACCCGAATCGCCATCCCCCTTTAACCCCTTTTAACCCTTATCCCTCCCACTTTTTTTAAAAAATATTTTTTTCCTTCAACCATTCAAACCACAACATAAAAAAATCTAGTAATTTAATTTCAAGTTTCAAAAGATATCACACAGGGGGGTAAAAAGAAAGCAGGGGGCTGAAATAATTCTTAGGATAGGGTCGAGAAAATGAATTAAGTGACATTCCTTTTTTTTACTGTTGAAGAAATTGTCTTGGCAAACACTTGTCTTCACATGCTGAGAGTTTAAATGAGGATTGGCCAATGATTTCGTATAACTTTTTTCCATTTTGGGAGAAAAGTCCTTGGGAAGTGGGAAAGGCGAAGCGAGGGAGGGAATTTCCTTTTTTTCCTTTTTGGCTCTTTGGTTTCTTGGCAAAAGCTTTAAAAAGAGGTTCGAGCGAAAAGAGGAAGGTCTCGTTACGCATGGCAACGTTACAAAGTCCCGTTAGTGATAAAAGAAACTGCATTGAGATGGAATCCGGGGTGCAAGAGAAGAGAGAGAGAAAGAGAGAGCGCCAAAAAAATTAGAAAGAAAGAGGAAAAGAAGAGGGAGTCAGTGGTTTGAGAGGGCGTGGCTAGGTTTTTTTGGCTAGCTCGCAAGAAGTGCGTCGTCGCTTCTTTTCTCCAGAAGTGCGATTTGCAACAACTCCTTGTGGCTTTCTAGGAAATGGTTATTTTTTTTGCTCAATAGCTTAAAAGCAGAAGCACATTTTTTTAAATACGAGTGTTGGGTGATGAGACCTCTCATAACGAACCTCCGCACAACGAACCGCGCGCGTGCTCTGTTGTGTTTTTTACATTTTAAATGTGTGGAAAGTTCAGTGCTTTTTTTAGTGTTTTCAATGTGGCACCTAAGAAGACCGTTAGTGGGAAGAGTAGAAAAGCACTTACTATTGAAATGAAGCAAGAAATCAAAGACAAAAAGACTCGGGAGCTAGAGTTGTGGATCTTGCAGCTGAATATGGAGTGATCAAGTCAACCATATAAGAACCATTTTAGCCAATACAGAATCAATCATGAAAGCTAAGGTGGCCAAGGGAGTCGCAAAAGTTTGTTCACGGGTGCGCAGAAAATCGATTAGTGATGAAATGGAGGGGTTGCTGTTAGTTTGGATTAATGAAAGGCAAATGAAAGGAGATCGCACCACGCAGGAAATAATTTGTGAGAAAGTTAGGGTCAAGTATGAAGATCTTAAAACATCCACTCCAGGAACAAGAGGAAGAAGAGTTCAAAGCCAGTAGGGTGGTTTCATAGGTTTAAGAAAAGAAGTGTCATCCGCAGTGTCGTATTGCGAAATTACGATTTTCGCGATTTTGGACCGGCCTCGGGAACGGATCAAAATTAGTCCCATAGTAACATATGGGGAACGGCGTCCCGCATAACGAACGCCGTCCTGGTACGGCTCGCGATCGTTGTGCTAGGCACCACTGTGTTTATAGTTAGGGGAATCGACGTACTAAAGATCGTTTTTCGTTTTGACGTTAGCAAATGTTAAGATTTTGAATTGTAGTTGTTAGTCTTTTCTCATTTTCTTGCTATCGTAATAAAAATAAAAAATAATTAAATTGAAATGATAATGAAAATGGTAGTGAAATTGTGTTGATAGTAATGTAGGGTAGGCTCAGGGGAACTCAAGATGCAGAAGAAAAGGGCGGGATTTAGTTTAGGGTACCTAAATATGAGTTAATCTTTTTGATAGTAAACTTAGGCGATGATCCGTTCTGTTATCTAGTAAGGTTGAAATTCAGACTGTGCTGGAGGGAAATTTTGGTCTATTCGGAAATACATTTGCGTCATAATTTTTTTCTTTTTAAAGAAGAAAAAGTTAATTCTGAGAAGGCTACTGGTATGAGACTACTGCTTGGAATAATTGAAACTTGATGACTTCCGACTTGACCTCTGAACCCTCAACTTCCCCACCCAGGAGGAAAGGGAGAAAAACGGGGGGTCGTAGCTTTATAATAAACTCCAGAAGACCGTTTTTCAAGCATGAAAAAACCTCATTTTGGTCGTATTTCTTTCCCAGTATGGCTCTAATTATCTAAACTGACGAGGTAGATTCTCAGATTATTATTTTAACTTCTTTTGCCAAGATTTTTATGTGTGCACTTTGGGAGTTAAACCTCAAATTAGCATTAAGGGGGAAAGCGAAGCTAGGCAATACAAGACTTAACGTTTTCGGAATGGGACAAAAAAAATGTTTTAAAAAAATCTGAAGAACTTTTTTTTACAAAAATATTTAAGTTCCCAATTAAAACAGTAAGGTGTATCCTGTCATTAACCGTACGCCTATTTCCTTAGGTTTTTTCTTTCCTCTTTTTTTGTGGCCTAAACACCCAATAAGAAAAACTTGTTTTTATTTTTTTTTTCAATTTTTTTTGGGTGGGTTCGCGTTTTTACGACTTGTTAACCCTCTGTCCAAGCAGGATTTTTTTTCAGGAACCTTATTGCAAAGCTAAACGAGGTTTTGTAAAAAAAAATATGGCGAAAAGAAATAAAATGTTGCCGCCAAACGAAAATATTACTTACCCTCCAATGCAATTTCCTCTTTACCCTCCCGTTCCGTTCGTTGGCGAAAAGAAAAAAAAAGAAGGGGGGATGTTACTAATGATGGTCTTTCCCCCGCACACTTTTTTGGCGCTCTTTCTCCCCTTTTTTTCGGGGAAACTGAACTGCGCGTAACGTTTTCCACGTTCATTGTCACTTTCGGGGAGGATGGGGGGAGGTAAGGGGGGTCACCCCCTAAATACGACGTAATATAACTGTCCGGAAGCCCTATTTCCTTGCAGAACGGGGGGAGAAAGGGGGGTCATGCCAATGAAAAGGGAGAATGCAAAAAAGGGGGGAGGGGGGCTTTTGTGCACTTCCTGCGAATACCATCTGGAGTGTAATGTGCAAGTCATGTGACTTTGACCTCGCTTCGTGTAGGTCATGATCGAAGGCTCATGGCTTTACTTAAATAGATTGCTATGGATTTGTAGGGGGTGAATGGGGGGTTGCTGGTTATTCAAGCGAAAGGGGGAGGGGGGTTTCTTTTGTTGAACCAACTTTTCTGTGGAATGAAGTGTGCGAACATTTTGCGGGTGAAAAGGAACGACGTAAGGATTTTGGAGGGGGTGAAGAAGATGATTTATGGGGGTAGGGGTATCTTGTGGAGCCTTAATGAGACAAACTTGATTTATATTGGGAAAACTTTGGGGGGGTGAATTTTGCAAAGAAGTACAGCTACGCAGTTTGAGCGGTAAAAGATGAAAGTAAAGGGGGTTAACATTTTTTTATAGTTAGAAGAGGGTGCGTAACTGCAAAAACAGGAAAAGGGATGGACGGTGAAATCCGAGACAATAAGCCGGAGTTGGCGCTATGAAACGCGGCAGGAGGCTTAACATGGTTTCGTGGTTTGTGTCTTTAAGTTTTTGTGTGAGCCTATTATGAGGCTGTGTTTCGCCAAGCCCAAGGAGTGTAATGAACCCCGCCTAAGATTTACGGGTCTTGCAGTTCACGTTTCTAAGCTACCGCCTTTTTTTTTTTTTTTTTCTTAGATATGGACAAGCCGGAGAACGCTACGAGTCCCGGCGTAGAGTTAGTTGTTTTTTCTGTTAACCTTTCTTGCCGACTATGTGCTTGTGTTGGCAAGCCGGAGAAACGCCACGAGTCCTGGTGTAGAGTTGGTCAAGGTTTAACTTTCTTGCGCTACTTCCTTGGCGTGCTTGGCGTTCCTTTGGGCGAGCCGGAGAAACGGAACTAGTCCCGGTGTTGAGTCGTTCTCTCGGTTAACTTGTTCTTACCGGCTGTGTTCTATGCAGGTATGCCGGAAAAATGCCACGAGTCGCGGTGTAGAGTTGGTCGCTCTCGCGGCTTAACTTTTCTTGCGCAACTTTCTTGGCTTTTCCTCGGTTTTGGCAAGCCGGATAAACTAAACGAGTCCAGGCGTTGAATTAGTCGCTCTCTCGGTTAACTTGTCTTACCGGTTGTGGTCTGTGCGGGCAAGCCGGAGTAGCGCTATAAGTCGCAGTATAAGATTACTCCCTCCCTCTGATGATAAAAAACAACGGTACCGATCTTTTAAAAAGTTAATATTTAAATAACCCAATAATTCAACGATTTCATTAACTTTGCGAAACTGTATCTTCTTTCAGTTAAAGCATTGTGCTTAAGATTTATCTGTTTTTAGTTAGTAAAATTTCAGTAGATTTGAGTTTCTAAAACTTTTACTATTATTTTGTGTTTCCGGGGAATAGATTAGGGTTTGGTAACCGCAAGCCTTTTTATTCTTTGTGTCATTTAGCGGTAAAAAAAATTACATTATGCGTAGGATGGTGGAACCTCATTCGTGTCTCGGGTGGCAATGTTCATTTATTTTATTTTTTCATATTTTCCCCCAAACTCGTCAGTAAAATGCATGGACTCTTTAATGTCAGAAATGACTCGTTCTCCCCCCCCGTTCGTCCATCCCGAACTGTAGTAGCTTTTGTAGTGGGAATCACTTGAAAAAGAGGGACCTCGGAAGATCCGGGTCTAACGACCTAAAAAAGACTCGGACAAACTAACTGTATATTACTCGAACAAAAAAAAAGTTGAATGACTAAAATAAACTCCAGAAAATTAAAATTGCTAAAATAAATCTAGTTTGTTTTTTAGAATAATAATTTTATACAATTAATTCTGGAAGAAAACGAAATTATCAATTAAATTGAGGACATGATTAGTAGCAAAATATTAATAATATTTTTTTAGCTTTCCCTATAATTTTAGCTCTAATTTAATCCTCTACAGGTGCCACTTCTTTTTGGGTTCTCAAAGAAAAACTAGCCCTAAGGGCATATTTCGAGACACGTGGAGCATTTTTTTCCTTTTTTTAAACTTTTTTTAAAGGCAAGTTCGAGAGCTGCTAGTGGCCTTTTTAACCACAAAAATTTTGGTGCGTGACACGCACCAAAAGTTGCCGTAGTCAGCTATGGAATTCTAGGAAAAAGTGTTTTTTCCCCCTCGGGCTTTCTAATATATTTTTGGCTATATATATATATATATACC